>CAVMGG010000535.1:0-50578 GCA_963680895.1 Fragum sueziense
TGAGGCAAAAGAAGAAAATGCTATTAATTAGCATTTTCTCCTTTTGCCTCAATATTTTCTATGCTACGTTATACACAAATCCAGTCTTTTTCAACATCTATTTTGTCATTCAGAGCAGCTTTGGAATATCACCACCCAAAAATTTTGTTGTTTGGTAAAGGGTTACGATAATGACTGCAAGAATACCTCCATTTTGGCTGTATTTGTCCTTGTAAATCTTGGCAACTTCAGCGTGTGCCAGTAACACATTATGTGCTGCTATATACATGTATGTTGCATTACTATGTCAATATTGAAGATTTACTGTTGATGAAGTAAACTTCGTTTCGTATCAAACATCATTTTGTATCATTGACAATTAGGAAAAGGATTAGCCAATTACCAAACGGCAAAATTTTAGCCTCTTCTGAATTCAAAGCTGTTGCTGACGACAATTTTAAGCCAAAGTTTTACATTACTGAGCTTTCTGTGTAAAAAACATTGTGGGAAATGAAGAAATTGCTTTTCACAAGCAATTTCTTCTTTTCCCACAATATTTTTCAAAGCCTTTATCTTATCGTGCATCAAAAGGCATCCTTATGTGGTAATGGGTCAAGATATTGACTGCATGCCTACCTTCATTTTGGCTGTATTTGTCCTTGTAAATTTTGGCAACTTTAGCGTGAGCCAGTAATACATTATGTGCTGCTGCGTAGGTTGCATTACTCTGTCCATATTGAAGATGTACTGTTGATGAAGTAAACTTTGTTTCGTATCAAAAGGATTAGCCCATTACCAAACGGCAAAACGTTAGCCTCATCTAAATTCAAAGCTGTTGCTGACGACAATTTCAAGCCAAAGTTTTACATTACTGAGCTTTCTGTGTAAAAAACATTGTGCAAAATGAAGAAATTGTTTTTCACAAGCAATTTCTTCATTTTCCACGATATTTTTCAAAGCCTTTATCTTATTGTGCGTCAAAAGGCATCCTTATGTGGTAATGGGTCAAGATAATGACTGCATGCCTACCTCCGTTTTGGCTGTATTTATCCTTGTAAATCTTGGCAACTTTAGCGTGAGTCAGTAATAGATTATGTGCTGCCATGTATGTTGCATTACTGTGTCCATTTTGAAGATTAGCCGTCATCCAGGGATCATTGAACGTTATCCAGTTTTTAACCTGGAATAAACAAAAGTCATTATAGATTCTTTGTGATTCCAGAAAAAACAATGTTGCCACAGTATACCAATTTTAAATACGACATGGAAATATGCATTTCATGGGTGGACCCCCAAAAGCCTCTTTAAGAATTATAAAGTTAAAGTTCTGTGTATTTAAGCCTTTCCCAAACGACAAAATTTTAGGGTGATCCACTTCAAAAACTGCCACAAATGACAAAATAGATGTTATTAAAGATAGGATTTGTGTAAAACATGGCACAGAAAATATTGAGACAAAAGGAGAAACTGCTGGTTATCAGCAGTTTCTTCTTTTGTTTCAATGTTTTCCCAAGCCATTTCTTCTAGAGACGTCAAAACCAGGTCTTGTTTGGGAAAGGGTTAAGTAAGTGACATCTTTACACAATCTAATGCATTTTTATTCCTTGCCTAATAATAACATTTTTGTGATACAAATATTTGCTATTATTTGTATTAGATTTTCAGTCTTCAATCAATGAACCAATAAAAGATAATTTGTCTTTGCAATGATAATACATAATGAAATTCTTTGCATACTGATTTTATTTGTATTTACCTGGTTACCGAAAGTTTTAAAGCAGAATTCTGCATACTGTTTAAACTTGTTTGTTGTATCTCTAAATAACCAGCCTCCTTTATCTGAAAGAATGAAGATTTATTTGTGACCCGTCGCGCTAAAAGGGACCTTATCGGGTGTGTGAAAAATATCGACCCTAGTCAGTCTGCGCAGTCCGCGCAGCCAGACTAGGGCCGACACTTTTCACTTTTATGTAAATTTCTAAATCCGGAATTGTTTCCCTATCTCACTATATGTTCATTTGTCACATACGGGATCTGGTTCACCTGTACCGAGTCTGACAAGTTTGTCAAAATTTGGATTTTTGGAGTTTGGATAAGGTCCCTTTTAGCATGACGGGTCACATTATTTTATGTTGCAGAGTGGACTAGTACATCCACCAACACTCACATGAGTATCAATAAGGTCCTTTCACTTATGTTTTAGTCTGTACCCACAGAACACACTTCCGGAGGCAAAGACGATGGGTTGATGGGAAATAAACATTGTATACATGGAAAATTTTTACTAAAAATAGTCACAAAGCAACATTATCAAAACGAGGCTCCCTAAATATGTGGAGAAAACAATGACGACGCACGTGCATTCAATATACAGCGATAAAGAGCATGTGCATTCAACATTAAAACACTTTGGGTTCGAGAGTATTGTTACCAAAACGCTTTGGGATTGAGAGTATGTTACTAAAATAACAAATACTAAACGATTGAGCTGCGTTTTAAGACTCCAAGGACTACTTTCGGAGGCTGTTGTGTGTGTGTGTGTGTGGGGGGGGGGGGGGGGGGGGGGGTTCTTAGATAAAATAACCTTATTTGGTGTCTGTGCTTGACCTTTGACCAACATGATGAGAGTGCCTTAGTTTAACCCATTACCAGATGACAAAATTATAGACTGATCCAAATTTAGAGATGTTGCAGACAACACAATTCATGTGAACGAAATTTTATATTTTTGGACATTTTGGATAGAAAATATTGTGGGAAATGAAAAAATTGCTTGTCACAAGCAAAGCAATATCTTCATTTGCCACAATGATTTCAAAAACCTTTGTCTTGTTGTGTGTAAAAAGGCATCACAGTGTGGTAATCAGTTAACCCTTTCCCAAACGACAAAATTTTAAGGTGGTCCAATTTAAAGGCTGCTGCAGACGACAAAATGGATGTTAATAAAGATATAATTTGTGTATTGTATAGGACAGAAAATATTGAGGCAAAAGGAGAAAATGCTGATTATCAGCATTTTCTTCTTTTGCTTCAATGTTTTCCCAAACCTCTCGCAATAGGGACGTCAAAATCTGGTCTTGTTTGGGAAAGAGTTAAATGATACATGTCACCTTTTCCTTACTAAGCAACATTTTTCTGCAACACATTCTAACTGTAAAAGCATTGAAACAAAATGTCCTCTTTATAGAAATATAGACAGATTGACACAATAACAAGGAATTCCAGGGGAATATTGTATTTGGTCCGTTTGTTATTACAATTATAGAGTAAAGTTTAGCGTATTTTTGCAAAAAATAGGAACTGGCTAGTTGACCGATCCGTTTTGCAAACCGACACGGTATGTTGCGTAGCTCAGTGATTGTTTGTCGAACGCTGGACTGGTTCTATGTTGCGTAGCTCAGTGATTGTTTGTCAAACGCTGGGCTTAGTTCAGTGATTGTTTGTCGAACGCTGGACTGGCTCTACCCGGCTAGTGATTGGTTGTCGAACACTTGGCCATCTCCATGAGAATAGGTTCTTCCTTGGAGCGGTAGAGTGCGATTATTATTATTGCGGGGAGTCCTTGTCCAGTTCCTATATCTCATATTAAATACTATTCTTCTGGGATTTTTTGCTACAACATTGTCCATGTTTTGCCACAAATTTTAGGTTGAGTTAAACACTTAAAGAGAATGAGCTTTGGGATTGTATTACATTACATGTTTAGCTATGTAAATTCAGTGATTAAAATTGTTTGATTGTTCTTAATATTGTCTTGTTAAGTATTTTAGCCATCATGTAATAAAACCAATATCTCTTCTCTATAAATCATTATAAAATTGAATTTTGTAGGTTTGTAAAACCATACTTTTCATACTAAAACACGGTAGATAATCTCGTAATACACCCACTTCAGAAAATCTTCAATAATTTTGTTGATACCTGACCAATTTGAATTCCAATTGAAGCAGAGAAGGTTGATTTTGGTTGATCTTCAATACCTATTTTATCAGCTGATTTTTCAAAAATCAACCACATCCAGCTAGTTCCTGGCATTTTCCCGCCTCCTCTGCTTCAAACTGATTTCAAATTGGTCCCGCATTAACAAAATTATTGAAGATTTTCTGAAATTCTGATTCACATGATTAAAAAGTCTATCATCACACAGCACACATGAAAAGAACAAGAAATGTAACCAGCAAACTCTTTTGTTCCTTCAAATTCCATTGTTTTGGTTACTCATTAGAATAATTTCAAAATAGCTTATTGAAACCAGTACCAACTTCATTGCGTATGGCAGACAAAAACATACTCTACACATGTGTCTAAGTTCAACATTCCCTGTTATAATTTGTACTTTTGAGTTTACCTTGTAAGGGTTTGGGTAAATCTTGATCATACAAAGTCACCATTGGGGTAATGCCTGCATCTTTGAGCTGCCTTATAAATGTCCTGTACTTCTCCACTGCACCTGGGTTGGCTGGGTAAATACCCTCAGGGAATATTTGAGACCACGAAATTGAGAAATGGTAATGTTTCACCTGAAAATGAGTTCAAAATTGAAAGGTGTTGCTAATGACATTGATCATAACTAAATTGGATACAGATCTTTGGAAAGTATTTGTTCATTTACATAATATCAGTGAGTATCTTTAACACATTATTTAACAGCAAACTTTTGGACAGCTTTAATTTGAAAGGTGTTGCAGACAACAATTTGATACTAGTTGATACAATTTTAAAAAATCTGTGAAATTTAAGATAGGAAACATTTGTAAATGATGAAGAAATTGCTTGTGACAAGTAATTTCTTAATTTTCCACATTTTTTTTCAAAGCCTTTATCTAGAAGGATGTCAAAAAGGCTGTGTGGGAATGGGTTAAATTCAAACAAGACTAAAGGATTTCTAGGATTTTAGATACTATCATTACACATAATCAAGTATTGAAGAATTACCAGAAAAGTTGCTTATTTGCTTACTCAATAAAGATGTAAAACTTAACCATTACCATTAAGAATACAAAATATTAAATTAGTCTAATTCAAAAGATGTTGCAGACGAAAATTTCACATAATTATGTTGGTCTTTCTGTGTAGAAAACATTGTGGGAAATACAGAAATTGCATGTCACAATATTTTCCAAAGCCTTTATCTTGTTGGGCGTCCATTGGGCATCATTGTGTGGGAATGGGTTAAATAACATATTTAGCGCCTTTATCATACAAGTGTACATTCAAAAGTGCTTAAGATGTAAAATTCACCAGAACATATACAGAGAAAACCTACCCTCAATTCCTTCAATATGCTGACAACATCTTTATGATCCCAGTTAGTGCTTCCAACATTGGCCACACCCCAAGAGAAATCTTGTGGGAACTTTCCATGATAGAAAACCCCCTCATGTGACGGAGCTGTGCCTTTACCACCTAGTCCTGGATAACCTGGCTTGAAACCATTCTCAGTTACCAGCTGAAAAATAAACCAGACTTTTTTGTTCAATATCTTTAATTCTTAGACATTTCTAGACACATTGCTGTGACCATATTGCTCAAAAAAAAGATTAGGGGTCAAACCAAATCCTATCTTTTATAAGTAATAATGTCTTCAAAGCTTGTAAAGAATCTGAGATTAGTTTGACAAATTTTATGACTTTCTTGGAAGAAAACATTGTTGAAAATGAAGAAATTGCTTGACACAAGCAATTTCTTCATTTTTAACAACGGTTTCTTCAAACTTTTTCTTAAAGGAAACTTTTTCCTTTTTCTTCCTGAGGGAACTTTCCATAATAGAAAACCCCTTCATGTGACGGAGCTGTGCCTTTACCACCTAGTCCTGGATAGCCGGGCTTGAAACCATTCTCAGTTACCAGCTGAAAAATACATCAGAATTGTTATTTTTTTGTTTCAAATTTTTAATCTTAAGACTTTAACCCATTACCAGATGGCAAAAACTCAGACTTTTCCAAATTCAATGATATTGCAGATGACCATTTTGAATGAACAATTTTTTATATTCTTTGCTCTTTCTTAGTAGAAAACATTGTGGGAAATTAAGAAATTGCTTGTCACAAGCAATTTTTTCATTTTCCATGATGTTTTCCAAAGATATTATCTTGTAAGGAGTCAAAAAGAGATATTTTGAGGGAATGGGTTAATGGACACATTACAGTGACTATATTGCTCAAGAAAAGATTAAGGGGCAAAACACCTCCTTTCAATCACAAATAGTAATTTTCTTCAAAAACTTGAAAAGAATCCAAGATCAGTTTGACTAGTGTTCATTAAATGATCATTGAATAAGTGTTTAACCCTTTCCCAAACAGCAAAAATTTAAACATTTCAATTTGAAAGAAGTTACAGACGCCAATTACAAATTGATGAAATTTTAATTTTCTATAACTTTTTTTGGTGGAAAACAATGTGGTAAATACTGAAATTGCCTGTCAAGTTTTCTCCAGCCTTTTTCTATATGGGCATCTAAAAAGTGTCAATGGCTAAAAAGTGTCCATGGCTAAAAAGTGTCAATGGAAATAGATTTTAAAGCACCAAATTGGTGGCAACTTTATATAACCATCATATAATTGTAAACATTAATCCTATCATACCTGTGTATACCATTTTGACGATATTTTTGGTGTTCTGGGCCTGGAGGGATCAGTAAAGTTGACAAAATGTAGACCAAATCTCTCAGAATAACCCATCGCCCACTCAAAATTATCCATCAGTGACCAGGCTGTGTATCCCAGAACATTTACACCATCTAGCTTGATGGCTGAAAAGAACATTTAATTCATTTGATAAATTAGATCTACTATTTCTAATCGGAATTATTATTGTCCATAAGGGTAAATGCTGTGTGACCCAACATTCCTTACCCTAATTCAATCTATCTGTATATTACTCAAAGATATTTATTTATTTGTGTTCCAAAATTGTTGATTCAAAATCAAAACCACTTGAACAAGAACCTGGAAAACTGTACCATAAGGCTTTTGAGCCCAAAATGGTTCTAGATCTGCCTGTGTATACACACAGTCAGATAAAAAAAACCATGTTGTTCTCCAATAGCTTCTACATGACCTGCAGCAACCGTAAGATGTATCCCGTCAGACTCCACTTTGTCCCGGACTGATCTTAAAACATGGTTGTTTCAAATGCTATGAGGGACCTTTTTCCAGGTCCTTGCTCATTTGTTTTGTACCATTTTAAATGTATTGACAAGGCATTTTCGCTTTACGATAGTTTAACCCATTACCAGTCAGAAATTTTTTAGTCTGGTCCAAATCCAATGATTTGGCAGACAACGTTTCACATGAATAAAATTGTACATTTTTTGGTCTTTTTTTTAAGAAAACATTGTGGAAAATAATCAACAATGTATCAAAAGCCTAGTGTCAGTGTGTGGTAATGAATTAACACAAAGTCAGTGACATACCTTTCAATAGTTCATTTATGTAGGTTCTATAATAATGTATCCTATGATAGTCTTGTAAGGTCCCATTTCTGTCAGATATTCCATTCTCTGTTACATATATTGGTACATCACCATATTGTTTTCTGAACCAGTTCAATACTTTCCTCATAGCTTTTGGTGTTACTTTAAACCAGAACGGGTATTTGGCAAGTAGCATAGACAAGGATCAGCCTGCATAAACATGCAGTCTGATCTTTCTCTATTTTACTTGCTTAAATCCATCATATATATCAAAACTTCTTAACAAATTAATGATATTTCATCATTTTTATAATGGAGCCATTGACTTACCTTTTAAAAGTTCATTGATGTAAGTTCTATAATAATGTATCCTATGATAATCTTGTAATGTTCCATTTCTGTCAGATATTCCGTTCTGTGTTACATATATTGGTACATCCCCATATTGTTTTCTGAACCAATTCAACATTTTTCTCATAGCTTTTGGAGTTAACTTTCAACCATCAAAAGTCTTACGCAAGTAGAAAAGCCAAAGATCAGTCTGCATATACATGCAGTCTTATCTTTGTATTTACTACTTGCTTAACTCTTTCCCAAACGACAAAATTATGGGGTGCTCCAAATTCAAAGATGTTGCAGACGAAAATTAAAACTGAATGAAAATTTACATTTTTTGGTCATTTTGTGTAGAAATATTGTGGGAAATGAAGAAATTGCTTGTCACAAGCAATTTCTTCATTTTCCACAATGTTTTCCCAAGCCTTTTCTTGTGTGTGATTCAAAAGGCGTCACTGTGCAGAAATGGGTTAAATCCATTATACATTAAAATTCAGCAAAACAATTAAGGGTTAATCAACTTGACTTACCTTTCAACAATTCATTAATATAAGTTCTATAATAGTGTATCCTATGATAGTCTTGTAACGTTCCATTCCTGTCAGATATTCCATTCTCTGTTACATATATTGGTACATCGCTGCCATATTGTTTTCTGAACCAGTTCAAAAATACTTTCCTCATAGCTTTCGGAGTAAGTTTAAACCAGAAAGGGTATTTGGCAAATATCATAGACAAGGATCAGCCTGTATATACATGTAGTCTGATCTTTGTATATACTACTTGTGTTGCCTCTTACAAAATCAAGTCAATTCAGCAAAGGCAAAGGTTAACCCTTCCCCAATTGACAAAATTGAAGACAGTTCTAGTTTGAAAGCTACAATAAAGCATAGAAAATATTGAGGCAAAAGGAGAAATTGCTGGTTATCAGCAATTTCTTCTTTTGCTCCAATATTTTCCCAAACCTTTTCTATTAGGGACATCAAAACAAGGTATTGTTTGGGTTATTCCACTATACTAACCTTTCAGCAATTCATTAATATATGTTCTATAATAGTGTATCCTGTGATAGTCTTGTAATGTTCCATTCCTGTCAGATATTCCATTCTCTGTTACATATATTGGTACATCACCATATTGTTTTCTGAACCAGTTTAACACTTTTCTCATGGCTTTGGGGGTGACCTTTAACCATGATGACCCTGAGCTGTAATTCAAAACAATAGTTTTTCTTTTGATTAGTTTCTTTTATGGAAAAGTCAATTGGTCTCTTCTTTTCTTTCAAGCCAGCCCTAAATTTTTGTCTCCTGGGAAAGGTTTATTGAAAATTTCACTTAACCAACGGGCTGATTTATCAATTTCTTTACAGAGTGTGACATTAATTAGCTTGATAAAAGAAGGAAAGCTTTTTTGTCAATCTACGATCAGTGCAATACATAATTTGTTACATTACAACTGGCTGAATTGAAGTGATTTTTTAGGTAACGACTTTGCTTTCATTACATTAAACAAGTATTTCAACAAAGTTACAAAATGTTTTGATAAATCAAATACACAAAGACACATTACCCTAGCCAATTAGGATCTTTATCCTCGAGCTGATCCTGATCCCCGACATAGCTGATCTCTGTCTTGTTGAATATGTGGTTATGGGCTCTGGTAGAAGTGTACAGGTTGAGACCAAAGAAATCAGCAGAACCTGTTGAAAAACAAGAGCCGTCACAGACGGATTATGCTGCCCGAATAAGTGTTTGTCACAAAATAAAAACTATCATACTTTAAGCCCCCTTTTCCCATGACAGCTTTTTTGTACACACATTATTTATAGAAAATGGTCTAGAACATCCTATTTATTACATGAGCACAAAATTTCATTAAATTCTGCCCATTAGATGAAGAGAAATTAGAGAAAAACTAATGTTTATATTAAGGCCCCTTTTTCCATGACGCAGCCTTAAATTTACAAACGGAGAAAGAGATCCCTAGGTATTGACCCAGGGAGTTCACACGTGAAGTTTCATTGAATTTGGTCCAAGGGTTGCTGAGATATGGCTGTGGACGGACGGGCGGACACACGGACGGACGGACACACGGACGGACGGACAGACAGCGTGGCGACTATATGCTCCCCCGAAATTTTTTCGGGGAGCATAAAAATAATGAATAGCGATAAGAATGTAAATAAAAAATGGTATAGATATTGTCCAGCAAGATTAACCCGGGACATCTGCATATGCAATGACACCACTTCGGCAATGTTTTGTTAAGACGCTCAACTAACGGACTTTGCACGCGGAAATTAAGTTGTCCCAGGTTAACTTGGGTGGACAATAGTACTCATAACTTTGTAATCAAATACAATACAAAATATCTTACTCATATTTCAGGTCATCAGCCAATTACATTACAATTTTCTACATGAATTGTATCCCATGAACAAATGGGCCAGGATCTGGAAAAAGGTCCCTTGACGATTCTAAGTCCAACATGGATCCAGATCAGCTTGTGTATACACGCAGTCTGATATAAGAGTAACATCGAACCAGAGGTGCGTTCTTTAGAGCAAGATTTCTTGAGATATCTTGAGATTTCTTAAGATATTTTAGGATAAAGCGTTTTTTAGAGCAAGATTTTTAAGACGCTCAATGGCAGGCGCCATTACCCTATACTTCGTGCGGAACCCCTCGGTCAACTCTGTACAAGCAATATAAATGAAATTTGACCGAGATGTTCCGAACGCTCCATAATTGAAAAATTAAACGAGACTTACCTTGGTTTAGTCGATGTTTGATTGAAATTCTATGAGCATGAATGAGATCTGTGCCGCGCATGCGCAGTCAGTTTTTAAAGATGAAATTGATGGGGAGAAGATTCTGTCGTCAAAAAGAAAACCGTATACATGAAGTCAAACAATTTCGACAGGATCCGAAGAACCAGTAATAAACCAACCTAGTTGTAATATCCATGAGCCGGGAGGGTGGGTGGCATTTAATGCCTCCTAAACTCCCATTGCTCATAGAATTTCAATCAAACATCGACTAAACCAAGGTAAGTCTCGTTTAATTTTTCAATTCTATATCGCAATGGTTTAGTCGACATTAAATGAGACTTCAAAGCCTTCGCCCAATCAATTTCCACTAATATAACAGAAAAGATCCCGAAATAAATGTTTACCTTTTCTGATATTTACAACTTCAGCACTGCATCAGCAAATCTGTTGTTTGTCTTGATTTCTTTGTCATAGAATTTTGCAAACGTATTCTCTTGAGACTATCCTGCCGTTTGCATTATGTCCGATATTGGTACCATCATAGCTTTGGCCTTTGATGTAGATGCTGCACGGATACTGTGCGCTCCAAATTTTTTAATGTCTATTCCTGATCTGGCCATAACAACACGAATCCATCTGCTTATAGTATCACGGGTCACTGATTTGTAAGGTTTTATATAGCTAATAAGTAAATTATCACTTAGAACTAGCTTTTTCTGAAGTGGATGCTGCATTTCGAGATGTGGTAATTCCAAAAGTGTCTTTCTGGGAAGAATTTTCGGTTCTCGAATCAGAATTTTCATAAGAATTGGGAACCATGTTTGTGTAGGCCATAATGGCGCTATCACCAGAGCCCTGGCTTTGTCCTGTTTGATCTTGCGAACGCATGTTGGTAACAAACTGAAAGGTGGAAAGATATAGCAATAATGAAAATCTGACCAATTTAGTGTAAATGCATCCACATAAACAGCTCCTGGGTCTGGTTTCCAAGCGCAATACACCTCAGTCTTGGCATTTAGTCTCGAAGCAAATAGAACTATAGACGGCATACCAAAGATGCTACAAATAGACCTGAAACATTCAACAGACAATGACCATTCTGTGCGGTCGTTAAAATTTTCGAGAGGGCTGATCTGCATCATTTACTTTTCCAGCAATATACATGCAGGTAATCCAGATGCAAAAAAAACAAATGCTTCTGCTGATTTTGTCACATGCTAGAGATTGTATTCCACCCATGTTATTTATGTAGCAAACTGCTGTAGTGCTATCTGAAAGAATCTTCACATGTTTATTACTAGCAAAAGTCATAAATGATTTCAATGCAAAAAAGATAGCCATAAGCTCTAATTCATTGATATGTTTCAGCCTTTCCTGCTCGGTCCAACGACCCCCAATAGTGGAATTCTGAAAAACAGCCCCCCAACCAAGAAGACTGGCATCAGTTGAAATGCAAATTTCTGGATTTCCTTTATCTATCCTCCTATACTGATTTCTAACATTCATACGCCACCACTCAAGTTCGCATTTCATGCTCTGAGAGATCAACATTTGAGCATCATAGTCTCCATGACTCTGTTTTAGGGCATTAATTTTCCCTCTCTCAAGTTCCCTGTAGTGCAATTTAGCATATTCAGCAGCAGAAAAGCTTGAAACTATAATACCAATAATTTGAGCCATTTTTCTGATTGAGACATAAACTTTTTGGAGCAAATTTCTGCATTCTTTCTCTATATGTTCCATTTTTTCAACTGGTAATGTGACCAACATTTTCTCTGAGTCAATATTGTTTCCTAAATATGTCAATTTTTTAGTTGGAACTGTAACAGACTTGTCAAGATTTATCATGAACCCTAAACGGGACATTAGAGATCCTGTTGCCTCAAAAGTATTTGAACATTCTATCTCGGTATGCCCACCTAAAAGGCTGTCATCGATAAACCCTGTACAGACATGACCCTCTGTTCTCAATTTGGCATATACTGGTTTGAGTAATTTTGTAAATTTTAAGGGCATACACGCCAAACCATTTGGACATGACGAAAATTCATAAATTAATCCCTTCCAGACAAATCGAAGATATTTCCTGTGTTCTTTAGCTACAGGTATAGAATAATAGGCATGTCGAATATCGAGACTACACATGTACATATCTTTTGTGATCATAGTGAGAGCTATCTCAAAAGTCTCCATCTTAAAATGGTGATAAGGTATAAATTCATTTAGCCCCTTTAGGTTTAGAATCAGTCTAAACTCGCCATTTTTCTTCTCTTGAATAAAAATTGGTGAAATGAACTGACCGTCAACAAAATGGACCTGTTCAATGACATTTTGAGACAACAGTTTCTCTATTTCCTTGTCAATAATCCTATTTTCTTTCTCATTAAAAACATGACTAACCAATTTTTCCTGACATGGTGGTTGGTCATTAATGAAATTTATATGGAGGTGTTCAACCATATCTAAAATTAAAGGATCATTTGTCAATTTCATCCATTCCATAAACAAAATATTTCAATCTGCCAGCAGAAAAAGTACATACCTGAGAATTTTCTAATTTTTCATCGGGAACCTCAGGCCGCCCCTCTTTGGCGGGTTTTTTGAGTCGCCACTTGTCTGAGTGTGACTTGGTGGTCCACTAAAGTATCGGCCCCGTCCAAAACCTCTAGACCAGGGTCTCATACGAGCACGGCCCCAAAAACTGCCTCTCGTGCCCCTGTAGGCCCCTCTATATTGCCCATATTGCATCTTGTTGCCAATTTTTGCTGCATCCTCTATTTCCTTAGCAGCTTTGGAAACACCGTCCCCAAAGAGTTGACTAGTAAAAGGCACTGTGTGATTACACAAATGAGAGTACTCATTTTTAAGTTCCGGTCTGAGGAGATCTTTCCGCAGTAAATTTATTTGGCGATTTGCATGCCCCAACAAGGCTATAACATCTGTAGAATTGTCCACAATGAAGGAAATGTCTTCATTCCCTTTTTCCTTAAGCTCTTTCTCTATCTTCGCCGTTTTGTCAACCATTTTAGCGAGAATGGTAGCAGCTTTAACTATAGGCATCTCCACGTTTTGGAGTTTTTTGTCATTTGTACGGGCCGAAGGAGAAATCAAATCCCACACTAATTGATTGCACTTGACCACTGTTAGGCCATCACAATTGGCTGGTCGTAACAATTTGGAATCCTTTATGAGGTCACTGTATTGATCGTCTTCCATCCCTTTACGGAACAAATCCGTAACATTCGATGCTAAAATGGGGTCCAGTTCACAGTCGGTCACCTCCTGACCTTTAAACCTCTTGGCAAGAGAGGAAAATCGACTGTCTACGACAGTCTCATTGTTATTTCCGTCCCAATCAAAGGGCCGCTTTTCACACCCCGAGCCCCATTCAGGCACATATTCCTCTTCATCACATTGATACGGACCATAATCCTCAACATATTCCTGATTTTCCAAATCACTAATCCGTTGTACCACGGAACTTAAAGTCTCGTCCGATTTGTCTAATTTAGCCTTCATTTGGGCCAACAGATCCAAGACCTGTTTTTGCGAGTCGTCATTTCCCTTCGACGAAGGGGTTGCTTTCTTCGATGATTCACCGGCCTCCTTCGCCGGTTTTTCCTTTGAAGATTGTCTTTTATCGGCCATAGCTAATCAACTATCCACGATAGAGCCAAATGTTTTGTGAAATCGTCTCTCAGAACGACGATCCAAAATGAACACACCATGTGTGCTCGATAAATCGAATAAAAAAACCACTTAATCGTAAAAGATCGCTGAATCCGTAAAGATGCCGATAAACGAATATAAAATGCACAAATTTATCGCAAATATAACCAGTGTCACACACTAGGAAAAGTAAAATCGGAAGAAATCACTGACTGAAATTGAACGGACCGCGTCCGCCATTAGCAAATTCGCTAAGCACACTGACTGCGCATGCGCGGCACAGATCTCATTTAATGTCGACTAAACCATTGCGATATAGAATTCATAAACCGGGGTGTTCCAAATGCTCCATACTTTATACAAATGACGTCATGATGACGTCATTTGTATAAATATGGAACATTCGGAACAGCTCGGTCAAAGTCTCGGTTTTAAAAACGCATTATCCAAAACACCTTAAGATATCTTAAAAAATCTTGCTCTAAAGAACAAGCCTCAGGTCAGACTAAACCTAGGCACAGCCTGATCTTGAAACATTACTGTGTCAAATGCTATAAGGGATGTTTTCCAGATCCCAGCTCAAATACTATTTAAAATAAGCCTATTGTAAGATGACAATACTTAGTCTCGTCCAAATTAAGAAATCAAGAAGCAAGTCGAGAGACGGAACTGGTACCTGAATCAAAATGCAGTTTTAAGAGTGGGAACTACAGATGAAATTTTGTATGATGAACTCTTATCACAATATGAATAAGCACAAACCTTTAATAATTTTCTTTTCCTCTAGAGTAAACTCAGGCAACCTTGACTTTGGCCGCTCCTGTAACTTGCTCTTCCTACTAATCTGTGACTTCATAATTTCTGGGTAGTCTCCAGTCCCAAATATTGGGTTAGCGAACCATCCCAGATGAAACTGTAAAGCCCGCTCAGCTGCGTTCCAGTCTGCAGGATCCAGTGAGTTCTTGGGTACCCACCAATCACTGTTGAGAGTTATCCCGACCTTACCTTAAATGGTATAATTATTATTAACACATTGCATAAGCTATACAGTATAAACAAGCACTGTTGCTGAGCTGGTAAATATTCCTTGCCAATATCATGTAACATGAAGAAATTCAATTAAATCACTTAAATGGCCTGCTAGAACCAACAAATACTACTTGAACATCTTCATACAAAGGAAGTAGGACAGACCAATGGTCCAGGATTATCCCTATGTACCCTAAAAATTTTAGGGAATTACACAATGACAAACAACAATAGTTTTTAGGTCTCTATTTGGAGGTTGATTTAATTTCACTGAAAGGATGAGTAATTTTTGGTTAAGACGAAAGGACTAAAATATTCTTAAACATATTTCTTAGGAAGAAATGAAATTGAAAATTTGAAAAATCTATATGTTACCATGTTGCTTTGCTTTGTAATCACTCTCATATTTCCTGTATGCCTTTCCATGAGCAAGTATCAGAGTATGAGCAACTTCATAGGAGTATGTGCCAGACTGTTTCATACCTGATAGAGAAAAATGACATTGATTAGAAATTTCAAACATCCGAGATAAGTATTAATAGAGACTGAGATATATCTCAGAATACTCTGATGAGGTACATCTATTGTCACACTAAATTAACCCTGAAACTGTGGAAATAATTTTAAGAAAAGCAGAAACTTATAATTGACACTTTCTTCTTTTTTCCCCTTCTAATTCCTATGCTACATGGACACAAACAATATACAAATTATGTCTCATAAATTAACATGAAGGAAACTTTAAACTGGAGAAAAGTCATTAAAATTTTGTAGATTGATAAAGGGTTAAGAAATATACCTGGAGCATGTGCGCCAACACCATAACCCAGGACAGAGCTACACCATGGTTCATTTAGGGTAATCCAGAACTTCACCTGCAGATAGAGAAAATGGTGAGTAGGAAAACATTATCAGGATTATCTTCTTTATTCTTAATGTTTTTCAAGTTATTTTATAGCAAAGACAAATAATGATTTAAGTAGTTAAGAATGTATTATTATGACAATAATACATTGTAACATTATATCAGGTTTCAGTGGAGAATCCAGAATTTTTGTGAAAGGGGTTCCAAGATTCCAGGGGGGAAGGGGGTTCCCTTGGGAAAATGAAACGCAGCTCTTCCAGAAAGCTGCGCAAAAGCCGGCTTTTACGCAGCCTTTCTGCGTTTTTTTGGTTTCTTATCCCAAAAGCTGCGTTTTTAAAAAAGAGCTGCGTAAAAGCTGCGGTTTTCTTCAAAAGCTGTGTATTTTACTTAAAAGCTGCGTATTTTGTTATGAAGCTGCGTAAAAGCTGCGTACTTTGTTATGAAGCTGCGTAAAAGCTGCGTCTTTTGTTATAAAGCTGCGTAAAAGCTGCGTATTTTTATAATTTTGTCTGAGATCCAAAGACGCAGCTGAAGAAGCTGCGCAAAAGCTGCGTCTTTCTTTTGCTGATTTTTCTTCCCCTTAAATTACAAAGACGCAGCTTTTACGCAGCTATTCATAGCTGCGTATTTATGAAAATTTTTTCTTTTACTTTTCCCTCAAAGGTTTGTGCCCATTTTGCTTGATTTTGAGATTGAATGTCACAATACATAACCCATTCACAAACATTGATGTACCAATTAGAGAAAAAAAAGACTCAGTAAACCATTGAAGAAAAAAAAAGATGCTTATAACCCTATAATGCCTCAATTGTTTTCCTAATTTTGACTGAATTTCTGTGTGAAAATGAAGCAAAAGGGCCATGATCCTAATTTTGACTGAATTTCTGTGTGAAAATGAAGCAAGAGGGCCATGATGGCCCTAGGACGCTCATCTGAGATTGTATATCTTGTTGAAATCAATTAAACATTTTCACCTGTTAAGCAGTATGTTTTCACGATTGCCCTATATTTTCCTTTATTGATGCCAGGACAACCAGAAATTTTGACCAAATCAAACTTTTAAAACAACATAGAACACTTATAACCCAAGGTCCATTTCTGTCCAGTTTCAGGGGAAGATTGGTCTGCTGGTTTCGGAGTGGAAGCTTTTTATTTAAATCATTTAACTATTTTGGCCCCACTTTTTTGGTGCCATGACAGTCAAAAGTATTAGCATTGTTCAAAGCCATTCACCCAATAAAAATTCATGTCAAGTTTGAAGAAGATTGGACGGCTGCATGGTTTGGCAGAAGAAGAGTTTTAAAAGTTTTTTGTAATTTTGCACTTTTTCTCATGCCATGGCACCAAAAGTTTGAGCGAAAACCAAATCTTTCTTATAATTTTCAAAGCCCTTCATCCAAGGATCATTCCTGTAAAGTTTCAAGGATATTGACCAAACGGTTTGGGAGAAGATTTTTAATTTTTTGGCTATTTACCCCCCTCCCCCTTTCTCTAATGCCACAGCAGCCAGAGTTGTTGTTGTAATCAAATTCTTTTTAAAGCCTTTCCTGTGAGAATCATTCCTGCCAAGTTTCAAGAAGATTGGTCTTCTGGTTTAAGAGCAGAAGCTTTTTGTTTATTATTAAGCTATAGCTGGCCCCCTTTTCCTGTGCCGTGGTAGCCACAGTTCCTACAAGAATCAAATTCCTTTAGCAAATTTCAAAGCAGTTGACCAAATAATAATTGTCTTATGTTTCAAGAAGATTGGACAGCTGAATTGGCAAAGGAATGGGTTTCAAAAGTTTTTGCAATTTTGCCCCTTTTCTTGTACCACGGCACCAAGAGTTTGTAAGAGAGTAAAATTCTTTTGACAACTTTGAAAGACCTTCATCAAAGGATCATTCCTGTGAAGTATAAAGGCTATTGACCAAATAGTTTGTGAGAAGAAGATTTTTTAGATTTGGTTATTTTCCCCTTTTCTCATGCCGCGACAGCCAAAGCCTTTTGATGGAATCAAATTCTCTTAACAAATTGAAAGTATTTCACCCAAGGATCATTCCTGCCAAGTTTCATGAAGATTGGCCAACTGGTTTGGGAGAAGAAGATCTTAAGAGAAATTGTTGACGGACAGACAGACGGACGGACAGCCGGACGGACGACGGGCAACAACCGATCACAATACCTCACCTTGAGCACTTTGTGCTCAGGTGAGCTAAAAATTGGGCATCAGAGGGGGGATTGCTTGAACTCCCTGAACCCCTTCTGGATCTGCCACTGCAATTTGGACTGCATAATTAATTAATCTAGTTGGTCTATTGAAATTTTTCTTACAATTTGTAATTTCCAAAGAGAAAATTGATGTCTTTATTTTGTTCTGACTCACCCTATCTCCAAACTTATCAAAGCAAACTGCAGCATATCGTTCAAATAAATCAGCTGTTGTAATATTTCTCCAGCCACCATGGTCCTCTATTGCTTGAGGAAGGTTCCAATGGTACAAAGTGATCATAAGAATAATTACATCCTTTCTCAAAAGTTTGAAGAACAAACTTTCTCCAAACAACAACATCATTATTTGTCTTGTAAAGACAAATACAGATGTCAGTGTTAGAGAAGTAACATAGTAACAGCTAAGGACTGAATAATTTATCTGATTGGTCAATCTATTTCTTTTCTTAATTGATTTTTCAATTTTTAAAAAGCAAAATGATGTCTTTATTTTGTTGAGACTTACTCTATCTCCAAATTTATCAAAGCAAGTATCAGCATATCGTTCAAATAGATCGGCAGTTGTCCTATTTCTCCATCCACCATGGTCCTCTATTGCTTGTGGAAGGTCCCAATGGTACAAAGTAACCATTGGAGTCATGCCATTCTTGATGATCAAATCAATCAGAGAATTGTAGAAGTTGATTCCAGCTTCATTCGGTAATCCGCCGTATCCATTAGGGAATATTCTTGGCCAGGCAATGGAGAATCGATAGTGTGATACCTAAATGTGAGAAAGAAAATAATCATATTTATAATAACATATACTGTATGTCAAATTACCTTTCATTCATGTCCTTTACAGGATGGTTTCTTTAATTATGGTTAAATACTCAATGCAAGGAGCAATAGGATCCCAAAAAAGAAATATCATATCATTCTAATAGAATTGTAAGTCCATTTAATAAAAAGCATTGTCAGAATTTGCATAGATGAAGAATTCATTTAACAGACTGTATAACAAGAGCTATCTCAGGACAGCAAAGCACGACTATCAAGTGCTGGATAGTGAAAAATTCAAAGTCCTGAAAGGGTAAAAAATCCATTAAATCAAATTTCAGAGTCCTTGCCTAGAGGCTCAGAAGCATGTTCCGAGTTGGAAAGCAATAGCTGTTACAGAAAAAAACTTATCACAGATATAGGCAAGTTGCACGCAAATATTTAATTGAGATCCTCTAAGTTTAAAAGTGTTAAATTCCATTGAATTTGATATCAGAGTAACAAATCTTTGGTAAGAGGCTGATATTATGGTCACAGAGGCATGTGCAAAGTTTCAGAGCAATAAAGAGCAATAGTATTAGTAGAAACAAAGATTTGACAAACTTGCATGTAGAAACTTAACCAAAGCATTACACGGACGCAAATGCCTGGTTGACTACAATAGCCCCCTCCTTTTCTACGAATAGTTGTGCTAAAAAGTTAGCACAAACTAAAAACTTTTCTATCTGATAGTAATATCATGAGAACTAGAAAGCACCCTTACATTCATGGATTTCAGAAGTCTGATATCAGCCTGGTATTTATGATAACTATCGCAAGCAACATCCCCTGTATCATTGTTGTACAACAAGCGACTAGCAAAAAATTCAGCTTTGGCCAGACGACTGTTGATAATTTTCCAAATGGGGAGAAGACCCCTATATCATCACATTTCTTCAAAAAACATTGTAACTACAGCTTCTTGAAAGCTGTAGTTACAAGTTTTTGAAGAATAGTGATGATATAGAGTCACAAAAACTGTTAATTCTTACATTCATGGATTTCAAGAGTCTGATATCAGCCTGGTATTTATGATAACTATCACAAGCAACGTCCCCAGTATCATTGTTGTAAATTTTACCCGGTGTATGAGAAAACTTGTCCCAGATACTCTGACCTCGACCTGAAAAAGAAGATGAAATTTATTTGATAAATTACATGGTCTTTCTTTCTTTAAAACTCATGTGTTATTCAAAAGATCTGCCAAAAAGGCAAAATAAAAAAGAAAGTACTTTTTCTTCAAAAACACTAATCATTTGAGAAAAAAGTAAAGAACAAATAGGTATATTTCAGACAGGAATTGGAATACAAGTACAAGTATCATGGACAGACCATTTGACAGAAAGACAACTTTGTTTCTCATGCTCTTTTAAATAATTACATAAAGCATCAAATAATTTTCTCATCATTTTCTCACGGAAATCAGACCTTCAATTGCCATCAAAAGCACACAATCACTTACCCCCTGCTTTAAATCCGCCTTCTATTTGGTGTGCTAATCACTTACCCCCTGCTTTAACTCTGCCCTCTATTTGGTATGCTAATCACTTACCCCCTGCTTTAACTCTGCCCTCTATCTGGTATGCTAATCACTTACCCCCTGCTTTAACTCCACCCTCTATTTTGTATGCTAATCACTTACCCCCTGCTTTAACTCCACCCTCTATTTGGCATGCTAATCACTTACCCCCTGCTTTAACTCCACCATCTATTTGGTATGCTAATCACTTACCTCCTGCTTTAACTCCGCCCTCTATTTGGTATGCTAATCACTTACCTCCTGCTTTAACTCCGCCCTCTATTTGGTATGCTTATCACTTACCCACTGCTTTAACTCTGCCCTCTATTTGGTATGCTAATCACTTACCCCCTGCTTTAAATCCGCCTTCTATTTGGTATGCTAATCACTTACCCCCTGCTTTAACTCCACCCTCTATTTGGTATGCTAATCATTTACCCCCTGCTTTAACTCTGCCCTCTATCTGGTATGCTAATTACTTACCCCCTGCTTTAACTCTGCCCTCTATTTGGTATGCTAATCACTTACCCCCTGCTTTAAATCCGCCTTCTATTTGGTATGCTAATCACTTACCCCCTGCTTTAACTCTGCCCTCTATCTGGTATGCTAATCACTTACCCCCTGCTTTAACTCTGCCCTCTATCTGGTATGCTAATCACTTACCCCCTGATTTAACTCTGCCCTCTATTTGGTATGCTAATCACTTACCCCCTGCTTTAACTCTGCCCTCTATTTGGTATGCTAATCACTTACCCCCTGATTTAACTCCGCCCTGTATTTGGTATGCTAATCACTTACCCCCTGATTTAACTCCACCCTCTATCTGGTATGCTAATCATTTACCCCCTGATTTAACTCTGCCCTCTATTTGGTATGCTAATCACTTACCCCCTGATTTAACTCCACCCTCTATCTGGTGTGCTAATCACTTACCCCCTGCTTTAACTCTGCCCTCTATTTGGCATGCTAATCACTTACCCCCTGATTTAACTCTGCCCTCTATTTGGTATGCTAATCATTTACCCCCTGCTTTAACTCTGCCCTCTATTTGGTATGCTAATCACTTACCCCCTGATTTAACTCCGCCCTGTATTTGGTATGCTAATCACTTACCCCTGCTTTAACTCAACCATCTATTTGGTATGCTAATCACTTACCCCCTGCTTTAACTCTGCCCTCTATTTGGTATGCTAATCACTTACCCCCTGCTTTAACTCAACCATCTATTTGGTATGCTAATCACTTACCCCCTGCTTTAACTCTGCCCTCTATTTGGTATGCTAATCACTTACCCCCTGCTTTAACTCAACCATCTATTTGGTATGCTAATCACTTACCCCCTGCTTTAACTCCGCCCTCTATCTGGTATGCTAATCACTTACCCCCTGCTTTAAATCCGCCTTCTATTTGGTATGCTAATCACTTACCCCCTGCTTTAACTCCGCCCTCTATCTGGTATGCTAATCACTTACCCCCTGCTTTAACTCCACCCTCTACTTGGTATGCTAATCACTTACCCCCTGCTTTAACTCTGCCCTCTATTTGGTATGCTAATCACTTACCCCCTGCTTTAACTCAACCATCTATTTTGTATGCTAATCACTTACCCCTGCTTTAACTCTGCCCTCTATTTGGTATGCTAATTACTTACCCCCTGCTTTAACTCCACCCTCTATTTGGTATGCTAATCCCTTACCCCCTGCTTTAACTCTGCCCTCTATTTGGTATGCTAATCACTTACCCCCTGATTTAACTCCGCCCTGTATTTGGTATGCTAATCACTTACCCCCTGCTTTAAATCCGCCTTCTATTTGGTATGCTAATCACTTACCCCCTGCTTTAAATCCGCCTTCTATTTGGTATGCTAATCACTTACCCACTGCTTTAAATCCGCCTTCTATTTGGTATGCTAATCACTTACCCCCTGCTTTAAATCCGCCTTCTATTTGGTATGCTAATCACTTACCCCCTGATTTAACTCCACCCTCTATTTGGTGTGCTAATCACTTACCCCCTGATTTAACTCCGCCCTGTATTTGGTATGCTAATCACTTACCCCTGCTTTAACTCTGCCCTCTATTTGGTATGCTAATCACTAACCCCCTGCTTCAACTTCACCCTCTACTTGGTATGCTAATCACTTACCCCCTGCTTTAAATCCGCCTTCTATTTGGTATGCTAATCACTTACCCCCTGCTTTAACTCCACCCTCTATTTGGTATGCTAATCATTTACCCCCTGCTTTAACTCCACCATCTATTTGGTATGCTAATCACTTACCCCCTGCTTTAACTCTGCCCTCTATCTGGTATGCTAATCACTTACCCCCTGCTTTAACCCCGCCCTCTATTTGGTATGCTAATCACTTACCCCCTGCTTTAACTCCGCCCTCTATCTGGTATGCAGATGTTGCTGGTTCCATGCGAAGTGATCCAGAAAATGGCCATACAGAATATGATATAAAAGACTTAAATGAGTGGCATCAAAAGGCGTCATTGCAAGGTAATGGATTAAATGTTTACAGAATGCATCACAAAAACAGATAATCACTAACCCCCTGCTTTAACTCCGCCCTCTATTTGGTATGCAGACGTTGCTGAGCTCCATGCAAAGTGATCTGGGAAATGGCCGTACAGGATACCATCCTCATTCTCTACCTCAGATGTCAGGCCAAATGCATCTTTCTTGAATCCATTATCTGTGATCAGATTTCTGGAAAAATACAGCAAAAGTTGGTCAATTAGCCCCTTAAGACAAAAAATGCAACTGTTCGAAATTGAAAGCTGATGAAAAATGTAAACCAATGAACAATGGATGTTAACAAAGATTTGTGTATAAAATAGCACAGAAAATATTGGGTCAGAAGACAAAATGCTGGTTATCATTATGGTTAACATCATAGAAAAGCATAGCAAATCTATTGATTCTTCATTTGAGTTGGAATCTGGAAAAAGAGCCTATATCATATTTTAGACCACCATGTTTCAAGATAAGCTTGTGGCTTCATTGTAAGTATAGTCTGAAGAAGTTCCAAGCTGCTGTTCGAAAGTTGCGCCACAAATTATACACAGGATGATCTGGATCTGTCTTGTCTCAAAAGTAACAAGGGTCTTTTTTCAGGTCCTGTTTGATTTAACTTCCCCAGTTTGTTTTGTCATTATGTCATCTGGTAGATTAACCCTTTCCCAAACAAGACCTGGTTATGATGACTCTAATAGAAAAGGCTTGGGGAAACATTGAGACAAAAGAAGAAACTGCTGACAACCAGCAGTTTCTCCTTTTGCCTAAATATTTTCTGGGCTATAACATGCATATTTTCTCCTTTCGACATAATTTGTTTTGTCGTCTACAACCCATTCCAATTTGGACCACCCTAAAATTTTGTTGTTTGGGAAAGGGTTAAAAGAATATTTGATATATACCTATAGAAGACAGCAGAAGCTTTTGGAGTCCTAGTTCTCTGTGGATCATTGAAGTCGACCTGGTAGAGTCCAAACTTTTCTGTATAACCTGATGTCCATTCTAGATTGTCTAACAAAGACCAGGCAGTGTAGCCTTTCACATTCACCCCATCTAACTTTATAGCTGTGAATATAATGGTTGTTCCATTATTTAACACATAACCAAACAAAGACACTTTTTACATGATATAGATTTACTCTAGAAGCACTTCAATAGTATAGGCTTATTAGGCTGTGATAAATTCTGCCCTGCATCATTCATTTCTCCAAAATTGCCCAATATGTGATATAACTTGATACCAACACTATATATTGAAAATTATTTGATTGATTGATATGGGTTTAATGCATCTTTCAACTGCTGTGATCATATCACAGCTGCTCAAGCACTTAACCATGGATTCCTGTCATTTCTCACACCAGTACTACCACAACATCATTACCAAGCCCCAGCTGCTCGCTCACATAGGTTAACATTTTCGGGTAATCAAACCATTGGTGAGAGAAATTTTGTCTAAAAGGATATTTGTCATGATCTGGGATGGAACCCTGGTACTCATGAGTAAGAGTCTGATGCGCTACCAACTGGACCATGGCCGCAGCCTGTTGATCATTCAAAAGCTTACCTTTCAGAACTTCATTAGTGTAGGACCTGATATATTCCACTCTGTCTGCATCATTCAGTTCTCCAGTATTGTCCGAAACTCCATTAGACAAAACATAAATCGGGACATCCCCATAACGATTCTTGATCTTTTCCTAAACATGACCGGGTTTTGATGTCCCTGGTGGAACAGGCTTGGGAAAACATTGAGACAAAAGAAGAAAATGCTGATTATCAGCATTTTCTCCTTTTGTCTCAATATTTCTTTGCTATATTGTATATTGTAAATCAGTTCTTTCTTTATTATTGACATGTGTTTTGAGGTCTGCAGCTCCTTTCTAGTTTAATTTACCTTTTAAGACTTCATTTGTGTAGGACTTGATATATTCCACTCTATCTGCATCATTTAGTTCCCCGATATTGTCAGATACACCGTTAGACAAAACATAGATCGGGACATCCCCATAGTGATTCTTGATCCAATTTAGAGATTTCCTCATGGCCCAGGGCACTTGTTTCAACCACCAACTGCCAGATCTGAAATGTGGTCAAGTATTGTGAAATGATTAACCCTTTCCCAAACGACAAAATTTTAGGGTGATCCTCTTCAAAACTGCCACAAATGACAAAATGGATGTTATTTGAAATAAGACATGTGTAAAATATGACATAGAAAATATTGAGGCAAAAGGAGAAACTGCTGGTTATCAGCAGTTTCTTCTTTTGCCTCAATGTTTTCCCAAATCATTTCATTTAGATACGTCAAAACCAGGTCTTGTTTGGGAAAGGGTTAATAGGCAAAAATGTTATGCTGGCATGTGTAATTCAAAATATTTAAATAGGGACATCCCCATAGTGATTCTTGATCCAGTTTAGAGATTTTCTCATGGCCAAGGTGACTTGCTTCAACCAACTTCCAGATCTGTAATTTGGCAATGCATTGTGAAATGATGGAGAGGCAAAAATGTTTTGCTAACATGTATAATTCAAAATATATAAATTGAGACATAATCCTAGTGATTTTTAATCAAGTTTAGAGATTTTCTCATGGCCCACCAAATTTGCTTCAACCACCAACTTCCAGATCTGTAATTTGGCAATGCATTGTGAAATGATGGAGAGGCAAAAATGTTTTGCTAACAAGTATAATTCAAAATACATAAATTGCGACATCATTGTAATGCTTCTTGATCAAGTTTAGAGATTTTCTCATGGCCCAGGGGACCTGCTTCAACCACCAACTTCCAGATCTGTAATGTGGTCAAGTATTGTGAAATGATGGAGAGGCAAAAATGTTTTTCTAGCAAGTATAATTCAAAATATATAAATAGGAACATCCCCATAACAATTCATGATCCAATCTACAGTTTTATCTATTTCTACATCGACTGGAACAGAAGCTTGAAGCTTAATTGATTCCCTGTTGATTCTGCTTCCTGGAAAATACTCGCACCAAATGTTTGGGACAATGAGAAGGCAAGAACAACCTCCATTACTGAAGATCAAACTCGGTACCTCTTGATTGTGAAGTTGACATTCTATATCTCAACCATCAACACTACATACACCATGAGAATGTTGACATGTTTTATATTATTGATGTAGTCTTTAACTTGCTATGTAAAGCACTAAATTTAGAGGAATATGTTAATACCGAATGTGCATACTGCTTGGAAATATTGTAAAATACAAAAAGGAACGAAGCCATTGCGCAACTGATGATAGGGCATTTGACTCTCACTTGCGAGGTCTTCCACCAATGGTTTGATAATCGTTAACCTATGTGGGCCAGTAGCTGGTGGCTCCGTAAGGATGTTGTGGTAGTACTGTTATAAAAAATGACAAGAATCCTTGGTTAGTTGATCCAGTCCCTTTTTATGACTTTAGTAGTTGAAAGAGGTATTAAATCAATCAATCAACAAAAGACAACAAAATTTACCCTTTCCATGTTGGATCCTGTGAACAAGAGAGTCCCATATCCTGCAGCAGACCCAGGTCAGTTGTCTCATACTGTTTCTGGGTACATTGGTAGGCTGTGTACAGATTGATGCCAATAAAGTCAGCAGATCCTGAAATAAAGAAAGAAAAACTTACAGAGAGCAATTCTACACTTTGTATAATATCTGAATATCTACATTTGAGCGGCAATCTGGAAAAACATACCTTAAGGCTTTTGAGCCCAACATAGTTCCCGATCAGCCTGCATATACATGCAGTCTGATCAGGAACCATGTTTTTCTCCAAAAGCTCATTCATGACTTGTAGCAACAATAGAGGAGTAGTATTGATCAGACTGCACTTGGGCAGATATTGGCCTTAAACATGGCTACCTTAAATGCTATATGCATCCTTTTTTTTCAGATCCAGGCTCATTTAATTAGGGGAACATAAATGCTCAAATACTTGTGTAATGTTTGTGGTATGTTGTAGATTGATATGTAAATGAGGTTGACCATTCCATTGTTGAAGATGGTTTGTTGTAACATAAGGGAAAATAAGCATCTCTCTGTGTGAGCTTTAGCTTTGTATCGAAAAGATTTGTTTCTTGCCTTGAGCCTTTGCACTTTTTTGTTGGAAATATGTGACTGCAATCCATGACACTTTTTTTTTATAAAATAAAAACAAACTTATAATGTGAAAATCATATGTGTTTGTTTTAAATGTATGAAAGCAAAAGTTTTCCTTTTGTTATGAACATATTCACATAAAAACTTACCATTAAGATCCCTTTTCTCCTGTTCAGTAAATGTTGGAAGTCTGGATACAGCCATGTTCTGTTTTCTTGTTCTCTCCCACACATTCTCCTTCATAACAGTGGGATAATCCCCATTGCCATATATTGGGTTAGCAAACCATCCCAGTACTGACTGCATGGCTATTTCTGAGGCTTCCCAATCACTGGGATTCAATATATCTAGTGGTTCTCTCCAATCTGCATTCAGGCTTATACCAATTTCACCTAGTAAGAAATAAAGTCAAGTCACTCTTACAATAGAGGTACAAACACACGCATGGGAAATAAGCAAAACACTGACGAAAATTGGACTCAAAACTTTATCTTTGTTATTAAGTAAAACTTCGGACTAGATCTATAAAGGTAAACCAAGAAAATGATATCGAAAGGGAAAAATGGTCAATTTAGACTAAAACAGAACTTCACTCACCTGCCTGTCTGACATATTTGTTTTTGTACAGTTTGTAGACTTGAGCATGTGCTAACAGCATATTGTGTGCAGCCTGGTAATCCTTGACCCCGGGACCTTTAACCCCTGGGGCATCTACACCTGTACCATAACCCAGGGCGCTTACCATGAACGGCTCATTTATGGTGATCCAGCGTTTAACCTGGAGAAAAATTACACAGTCAGCTAATTGAACAGAGTATATTGAGCATTTCCCATAAAAGTTTTGGTAAAAGCATGAAGTGATCAGAATTTGCTTGTGTCAAATCATTTTTCAACCTATGGTATGTAAAAGAATTTGACTATTTAACCCATTCCCAAACAAGACCTTGTTTTGAAGTATGTGATAGAAGGGGATTGGAAAACATTGAGGCGAAAGAAAAAAATGTTGATGATCAGCATTTTCTCCATTTGTCTCGATATTTTCTTTATTGTCTTATACACCAATATAAACTGAATCAGTATCAATTTCGGCATCTGCAGCAGCTTTCAAAATGGACAACCCTAAATTTTTGCCATTTGGGAAAGGGTTAACAAGGTTACTGCTGGAGAAAGAAACACGTAGCAAACAATGAATGACATAATGATTTAAGATATCTTCAATAATACTAATACCCCAATCACAGAGTATAATCACGTGACTTAGAATTTACAATAATCTTCATTATCTTTTTTAATACTTGACTAATTTGAATTCGGGTTAAAGCAGAGATAGTGGGAAAATGCCAGGAATAAGCTGGACATGTTTGGTTTTTTAACAATCAACTGATAAAAAAGTTATTGAAGATAAACCAAAATTTTGGTTTATCTTCAATAACTATTTTATCAGTTAATTCTTAAAAAAATCAACCACATCTATCTAATGCGTGACGTCTGTCCGCATTCTCTGCTTCAAACCAAATTCAAATCGGTCCAGTATTTACAAAATTATTGAAGATTTTCTGAAAATATTGTATCACGTGATTATCCATTGTGCCAATGTTAGCACAATCACATCTGGTTTGGTTTTTTGTTCATATGTCTACATTAGGTCATATGTCTTAATTAGGACATTGTGAAGCCTGCTTTTGTCATTTGTTTGTTAAATCCAAAATTTTACCTTATTGCCAAATCTCTCAAAGCAGACATCAGCAAACTCCTTGAATCTGTCAATTGTACTAGAATTCAACCAGCCACCTTGATCTGTAAGAAAAGCATCCAAATTCTAGAGTATAATTATGAGCAAATATCTAAACTACATTTTCAAACATATTCATTTTTGTAATTGTTTATGCATTTTAACTGCTACTTCCAGTGGCGGATCCATAGAGGGTTTGGGGGATGTTCAAACCAACCCCCCTCTTTAGCCTGATTATTTCATTTTCATGCACAATAAAAATTTTGTAATACTAGGAAAACAAACCCCAATATTTGTTTGTTCAAACCCCCTTCACAAAAATCCTGGATCCAAAAACTCAATTGTTTCATATCAATTTGATCATTTTACTATCTATAAATCATGTTGTTTTTGAGCGTTAAAAAATCTTAACACTTTTATCAATTTACTGTTGTGACTCATGCTTTGGCAGGCAGTATAGACTAAGATCAGCCTGCACAGATGTGCAGCCTGATCTTAACCTACACTGCCTGCTTTCTTCGCAACTATTGTGGCAAACATTTGAGATAAACTAATTGAAATTTCTCTGAACCCTTTTCCAAAGGACAGAATCTTAGAGTGGTCCAATTCAATAGCTGCTTGAGACAACAAAATGAAAGTTGATAAGAATTGGATTTATGTGCAATATAGCTCAGATAATATTGGGGCAAAAGTAGAAAATGCTGATTATCAGCATTTTTCTTTTCTTTTACTCAATGTTGTCCAAAGCCTTTTCAAATAGGGACATGAGAACAAGGTCTTGTTTGGGAAGGGTTTAAAAGGTTATATATAGCAGAATAAAGGCCATTCTAACCTTAAATGGTTTGAGGCAGCTCAACTGTGCTGCCTCGTTAAATAAAGTCTTTATTATCGCCGCTTTGTCTGTCCGTCCGTCCTGTCCGTCCGTCCGAAGCGATTTCTCCATAACCCTTGGGCCAAATCAAATGAAACTTACCATGTGAACTCCCTATGACAAAATGCCGATGTACTTTTCACGGTTTTTGGATTTGAGGCCTCGTCATGGGAAAAGGGGACTTAAGGTAAAATACAATTTTTCTCTAATTTCTTCTAGTCTAATGGTCAGAATTCGATGAAATTTCATATTTGAGTAGCAAATCAGATGCCCTTGACAATAAAGTGCTTTCCATGGCATACATTTATTGTGACAATGCCTTATTAGGGGAGCATTGTCCGTCTCTGACGGCCCTTGTTATTATTATTATTATTATTATTATTATTATTATTATTATTATTATTATTATTATTATTATTATTATTATAATTATTATTATTATTATTATTATTATTATTATTATTATTATTATTATTATTATTATCATTAAAGTAATACAGAGTGGCTACTGGCTGTATGTTGACCTTGACAACTTCATCTATGAGATTGGTGTAACATTTCACACCAAGTTCATTTACTGATTCCAAGCCTTTCTTCAATATTGGTGTTATGCTGCACACCAATACAAATATTCTCACCTTGAATGGCTTGAGGTAGATCAAAGTAATACAGAGTGGCTACAGGCTGGATGTTGGCCTTCACAAGTTCATCTATAAGATTTTTGTAGTAGTTCACACCAAGTTCATTCACTGGTCCTGTGCCATTAGGAAATATTCTCACCCATGAGATGGAAAATCTGTAGGATGTCACCTGGAATAAAACATCAAAGATTTTCTATGCTACTGAATCAAGAGTTACCAATTGACAACAAAGCTCCTCTATACTGGGAATTTGTCATAAGAAAGGTAAAACTCCAAGGTCAAGATCACAAGATTCAAAGTCAAGCTACAAAAATGAAAGGTCTTGCAAGGAGATAGCAATCTATGAAATATCAAGGCTGTATTGTTACAGTACAGCTCGCGCGTTTTTTGCCTAAAACGCTTGCCCACCGCGGTCAAAAAAAAATTCGGGTGGAAAATCGCGGCGATTTGCCATCGCGGCCAGAGCGTTTTTCCACTCGAAATTTTCTTGCATCACCGCGATTCGCCACAATGGGGGGAATCGCGGCGATCACGGCGATCGCCGCGTTCGGGTGGAAATGCCAGGTATGTTTGTGTTTTTATGAGTGTGTTTTTAAATTGATTTACATAACTATTTCAGAAATAAAGAGAATGTTATATTAAATACAAACGTTTTCTATAAAGTTCTACGAAGTCCGGTAATAACACATCGTTTTTGTAAATTAAAATATATAGTTATAGGTTATTATATAATATAGAACAGGTTATTTCCGCTTCTTTGTACATTGTATTATGCTTTGTTATGCTTGATTTAATTCAATTAACTGTTTATATAATATTCTGTTTTTTTTTGCAGATACATGTACGTGAAATCGTAAACTGCATGTTGGCTTCCCGGTCATAAATACGAAGAGTTTCTCTGTTTGAATTACATATCAAAGTAATGCGTATAATTTGACTACTTTTCAGTTTACAAAATAAACCAGTAAACCTGCAACTGGCATTTAAGGTTTATTTTTACCATGTTGGAACTTGCATGCATGTTAAAAGAAACACCGATGTTTTATGCATGACGCTACATTCTTAGTTACGCCATTTCCAAAATTGCTACGAATTGGCACGTCCCATTAAAAATCTACTCATACGATAAGTTGGATGTTGCTGAAAACAGCATTGTGATGGATATATTACAACAATAGGAACTAGATAATGAGACACAAGAAGACCAGGGTAGTAATCAGTATGTTCTTCTTTTATCTTAATATTCTCAAATCATTTCTACGACAGCCCTTCACTCTCTTTCGAGGGGAAGAATATCAGGGGATCCAATAACAAAGCTGAGCACTGCAGAAAACAGATCAGAAAATATCGACAAAAATTGTCTACAATATACAGGTAGCATAGAAAATATTGCGGTAGCAGGGGAAATGCTGATCATCAGTATTTCTTCTTTTGTCTCAATTTGTTCTCAAGCCTTGTGTATGTATGTGTTATTCTATAATTACATGCGCTTCCAAAAAAACTAATTTTGTGCAATCATCACTGCACAAAGTATCTGCAATCATTTTGTAATCTATATGCATGAAGGCCGTGTAGCAAAGATAAAAGAAAAATAACTTCGAATACGTTGAAAAGAAGGCAAAAGGGTCATTTTTCTGTTGAAGTAGAAGACGAATCCACAAACCCATTCAAAATTAACAAAAATCAAATCTGCAAAGGCATTCTTATCTTATCAAAACCTAATATATAATTATATAAAACCCAATAATTACGATAAATCAGCCAGAAAATACAGGCTTACCTGTCCGCGCAAATCGCGGCGAATCGCGGCGAAAAAATCGCGGCGATCCCCGCGATTTCGGTAGGTAAAACACGCTCGCCGCGGCCACCGCGTTTTTCCACCCGAAACCACCCGAAATTCAATCGCGGCGATGCGCGGAAATAGGCAAAAAACTCGCGAGCTGTACTGTAGCACTAATCAAGTGGTTAAATACCTGTTTTGGTTAGATTTCCCCCAACACATGAAATTTTAACCAAAACATGTATTTAACCATTTGATTAACACTATCCAATTTTTATACAACTGGGCCCTGAACATCAAATCCAGACTCGCTAAAAGTACCTTCAAATCCTTCATAATTCTGACATCATCCTTGTATTTATGGTAACTATCACAAGCCACATCCCCTGTATCTCCATTGTTTAGTTTGTTGTCATGAGCAAACTTATCCCACACACTAACACCACGACCTGTAATGTAAAGTTATAATTTCATCATGTCATCCTTGTAACTATGATAACTGTCACAAGCCACATCTCCTGTATCTCCATTCTTCAGTTTGTTTTCATGAGCAAACTTATCCCACACACTAACACCTCGACCTAAAAAGTAGATTTGAATGTAAACAAGAATTGATCATGAAATTAAAATGAGCTGTTTTTGTTTTAACCCTTTCCCAAACAAGACCTGGTTTTGACATCCCTAATAGAATTTGCTTGGGAAAACATTGAAACAAAAGAAGAAACTGCTGATAACCAGCAGTTTCTCCTTTTGTCTCAATATTTTCTATGCCATATTTTACACAAATCCTATCTTTTATAACATCTATTTTGTCATTTGTGGCAGTTTTCGAAGTAGATCACCCTAAAATTTTGGCGTTTGGGAAAGGGTTAACTGGAAGTTTAACTGTATCTAACAGAAGAGTGGTGTTCGTGGTCAAGAGCTGCAATGTCAGCTTCACAATCAAGAGGTTCCGCGTTTGATCCAGTTTACTGATTGGCCCCCACTGTTGCAGCTCAATCACTGTTGTATTTACCAGCAAGAAGGGTCGAGAAGGAATTAAATAAGCTTCTAGCTTTCGTCCCAATCAATGTAAACCAGCTATATCTATCAGTAATCGACTGTTATTGTCTTTACTGTGTGAAAATCTAGCAAACAAGAGTGCCATGGTAACAATATACGCCGCCCCACAGACTAAGTTTTAAGGGGGCATAACTCGGGCAAAAATCAATGAACCATGAAATCCTTCCTTCTTGTACATCTACCAATTGAGGTGATAACATTGAAAGTTTCAAAAAGATCCAGCCAGAAACTTAGGAGGAGTTGTGCTCACAAGAAAAGTGGATGTACTTACGGACGGACTGAGAAGATGACGCCAATACATGATGTCTCTGGGGGCGTATAAAAAGTTTTTGTATGCCGATTAAAACTAGAACGCGATGGCTTAAGAAGATAAATTAAACACTTCCACTAAATTTCACGTCCTAGGGCCAACTAGAAATCTATCACTAAAGGTGATAAAATACCCTTACCATTACATTTGTCCAGACAAGCATTATTGTCGAAAACAAAGGGCAATACTTCACAAAATAAGCAAGGTATGCTCCTGGCTCACTGCATTTCTTATTAAAATCTATCTACCCATGAAGTTTCAGGGTCTAAGCTACTTTACTTTCAGAGATATGCTCGAGAAAAGCATTTTGTACACATACGGACAGACAGATGGACAGACAGGCAGACTAGCTGATTCCAGTAACCCCCTAAAAAATACATTTTGCAGGGGTATAACTAAAACATTCATTTTGCAGGGGTATAATAATTTTGCAAACTATGATGGAAAGTGTCTTGCACATCAAAGGCTCTTAACAGCATCCTAAGCTTCCATCAAAAATCATATTCTAAAAAGATATTTACCATCTTCATTCCATGCCCCTTCAATCTCGTATGCAGACGTGGCCACACCCCAATCAAAGTCATCAGGGAATGTATCAAAATAAAACACTCCTTCATGATCCACAGCCGTACCCCTCCCACCTATACCAGTATAGCCAGGCTTGTACCCATTGTCAAGTATCAACTGTAATCAACAGATGAAAAAGTATAAAAGAGTTAGTATACTGAAAACAGATATCTTAGGCATTTCTGACAACCACAACTCTACATAACATCATTAGTGACAAAAAGCATTTTAGAAAGATTCCATGCTCCCCTCTCTTTAAGGTATTCCATCTATTATTATCTACAAAACACTTTGTGCAATTTCGGGCGTCATCCTAAGCAACAGAAATTGACGAGGGTATCTCTTGTCAATATCTGTTGTCATAGATGACATCTGGAAATTGATAAGGGTATCCTTCTTTACTTTTCATTGTCACAGATGATACCCAAAGATACACAAAGCAGTTTGTAGATAATGATGAGTTGTAATCCGTAAGTTATATTAGGTCATGAAGAAACTATGCAAGTAAAACATGGATCTTGATCAGAACATAGTATGTATTACATCAGTATGCATGTTGTTCTTACCAGGTCAGACACATTTTAGGCCAGACATCAGCTAAGTTGAAACAAACCTGTCTAATAAAACATATCACAATTGCTTTGTCAGTTGTCTCCATATGTCTTAATGCTCTTTCATAGACCTAGACTTTATTCAAAGATAAAGTATCAACAAAGTTTTGAAAAATCTTTAAAAGGCAATATATAAAATTTAATGCTTATATCTATATCTACCTGATTATACCATTTAGAAGACAGTTTTGGTACTCTGGTTCTATTTGGATCGTTAAAGTCTACATAATGTAGACCGAACCTTTCATGGTAGCCTCGCGCCCACTCAAAATTATCCATCAACGACCATGCTGTATAACCCTGAACGTTACAACCATCGAGTCTTATAGCTGAAAGTAAATGCGTAAATATTCTAATGATCAAGTACCACAAGTCACAAATTCAGATTAGCCTACATAGTGTAAACCAAACCTCTCATGGTAACCTCGCGCCCACTCAAAATTGTCCATCAGAGACCACGCTGTGTAACCCTGGACATTACAACCATCGAGTCTTATGGCTGAAAGTGAAAAAAAATGCCAATTATCTTATGTCTTTTCCAACTCTTTCCTTGATAACAAAATGTTACAGGTCCAATATAATTGAAGTACAATGAAACAAATATAATACTTAGCAGAATATGTATGCATTACAACTTTTGTAAGAAAGAAGAAGTTGGGGGTGGGTTGCTGTTGCCTAAATGTTTTCCTATGCACTCCCTATTAGGGATGTCAAACCTGGATTTTGTTTGGAAGGAGATCTCCTCAATTGAGCTCTTGGTAAGAGGAAGCAGTGACTTTCATAAGTTATCAATTGTAATTTATATCTTGTTGTTACTTTTAATATTTGAAAAGTATAGAGTGCTGCCTGGTAAACATAGCGTAACCACCAAAGTGCTTATGTTAACCTCAAGCCCATCCAAAATTGATAATCAGCTACCAAGCGTATAACGCACGAATAAATTTGTAATGGGTTATGCATTTAGATCTACATGTATATAACTACCTTTTAGCATTTCATTGATGTAGGTCCTATAGTAATGTATTCTATGGTAATCATATAGTGTTCCATTCACATCAGATATCCCATTCTCTGTTACATAGACAGGAGTGTTGTTGTAAGACTTCTTCAACCAATTCAGGATCTTTCTCAGTCCAAATGGAGTTACTTTCAACCAGCCTGATCCAGATCTGGAGAACATCATTTGTTTTTCATATATACCAAAACAATCTACATCATTTTCTTCAAAGAAACAAAGTAAAGGTTTTTGAAAAGTATTGTAATCTAAATGGGACAAGAGCCGTCAGAGACGGACAATGCTCCCCGAATAAGGCTTTGTCACAATAAATGTATGCCATACAGAGCTAAGATTAAGCTAACAAACGATAAGCCCCCTTTTTCCATGACATACTTTTTATACGCAAATTTCAAGTAGTTTATTGTCAAGGGCATCTGATTTGCTACTCAAATATGAAATTTCATCAAATTCTGACCATTTGACTATGAGAAATTAGAGAAAAAGTGTATTTGACCTTAAGTCCCCTTTTCCCATGACGAGGCCTCAAATCCAAAAACTGGGAAAAGTACATCGGCATTATGTCATAGGGAGTTCACATGGTAAGTTTCATTTGATTTGGCCCAAGGGTTATAGAGAAATCGCTTCGGACGGACGGACGGACGGACGGACGGATGGACGGACGGACGGAATGACGGACGGACGGACAGACAAAGCGGCGACTATATGCTCTCCCTTCGGGGAGCATAAAAATTCTTATTTCAATCTACCAAGTACTAAAGATCAGCATAAATCATTTTGTGACATTACAGACCGAGCAAATGGTGGAATAGCTTTTCTTACAGCCATGATGGATTTCATTTATAGCAAGAGCCAGGGAGACAAATAACTAGAAATCTATCACTGAAGGTGATAAAAATACCCCCGCCACCACCTTTGTTCGAACAAGCGTTTTTGTTGAATCAGGAGCCATACTCAGAAATTGTCAATCCGATTTTCTTGAAATTTGGTCCAATTAGGGGCCATAACTCAGAAAGTATTGGTCCGATTTCCATGAAATTTGTGTCTTGCACATCTACAGGTGACAATGAACACTTGTGCCAAGTTTGATCTAAATAGGTCCACAAGTGTAGGAGGAGTTGGCCGGACAAGCATTTTTTGGTCAAATCAGGGGCCATAACTCAAAAATTATTGGTCCGATTTCCGTGAAATTTGCGTCTTGCACATCTACAGGTCCTAATGCACACCTGTGACGAGTATGAAGCAAATCGGACAGTAACTGTAGGAGGAGTTGGCCGGACAATCATTTTTGGGTCAAATCAGGGGCCATAACTCAAAAAGTATTGGTCCGATTTCCGTGAAATTTGCGTCTTGCACATCTACAGGTCACAATGAACACTTGTGCAAAGTATGAACTAAATCGGTCCACAAGTGTAGGAGGAGTTATCCGGACAAGCATTTTTTGGTCAAATCAGAGGCCATAACTCAAAAAGTATCAGTCGGATTTTCGTGAAATTTGTGCCTTGCACATCTGCAGGTCACAATGGACACTTGTGCCAAGTATGAACTTAATCGGTCAACAAATGTAGGAGGAGTTGTCCGGACAAAGTTTTGGAGACAGACCAACAAACAAACAAACCAACCAACCAACCAACCATCCAACCACTGGACCAACAGGCTGATTCCAGTATACCCCCTCCAAACTTCGTTTGCGGGGGTATAATAATATGATCCTACCCCACCCAGTCTGGATCTCCACTGCCTCTATTATTTTTATCATTGTCATATGTGGCCCAACCGTCTGTGTGATTGTCTGTAGTCACATACCCAGACGTGTAGAAGTTCAAACCAAGGAAATCATAGGTACCTGTAGACAAAATGGTAGGGATACTTTCCAACAAAACAAGCTGGAGTTACAAGGTTTCTGTTCAAAAGTGACCATTTGTAAAATGTGAAACAAGACATTTCTTCCATGATCATTTTCATACAAACAGATGTTGATAGTTAAGTTTGGCATTGTGACCTTGATAGTTAAAATGTTTTTTTACCCCAAAAGACCAAAGACTGAAATATTTCATTCACTTGGAATTGTCGTCTGCGACATCTTTCAAATTGGACATGTGTTAAAATTGCAGTCTGGTAATGGGCTAACTTACCCTTTATAAATAACTTGTCTCGCTCTGAAAATTCCGGCAATTTTGACTCGTTGAAGCCCTGTATCTTGCTTTTTCTCGCCACACTATACTTCATGATCTCTGGATAATCTCCCTTAATAGGGTTAGCAAACCAGCCAATGTCGAATGCAAGAGCTTGTTCTGATGTTGACCAAAAACATTTCAAAATCCTTTTCACTTGAAATTTTCGTCTGCAACATCTCGTTGCTATTCAACGTAAACCTTGTAACTGTAGCTTAAAACAAGCTGCAGTTACGAGGTTACTGTTGGTAAGCATCAATCTCTTAATTTTTACCAGTAATAATTGTAAAGTAATCTGTTGACTTACCCTTTATAAATAGCTTTTCTTGCAGAGTAAATTCAGGCAATCTTGACTCATTAAATCCTTGAATCTTGCTTTTTCTCGCCACACTATACTTCATGATTTCTGGATAATCTCCGTTCACATAGATAGGGTTAGCAAACCAGCCAATATCAAACGCGAGAGCTCGCTCTGAGGCTTCAAGGTCTTCTGGGTTGAACAAGTCTAGAGGCTCAGACCAGCCTACATTCAGGGTGATCCCAACTTTACCTGGAATTATAATTATAAAATTGTTTCTTTACTAGAAATTGCTTTAGAGCTATTGATATTGAAAACATTGAATGCATTAATTTTGTAAGATTCTTATCAAATGCAACTGAAAGTAGGTTAGTTTATAAACTATACATGTAGATATTCTTTCTCTCCATTTCCAAATACCTTGCTGAAACTAAGAAATAAATCTTCAAAGTAACTTTAGGATCAATGTTGTACTTGATTTGCAAAGTCTAGTTCAAATCAATCTTATGAGTCTTTCTGAAGAAATTAGAAAACAAGTCATCCTTTGATATGACCAAAGAAATTTCCTGCTTCTTTATGCAACATAAACCAGTACAATCTATACAAAATCCAAGCCACCAGATACTTAATATTACAAGCCAATAATCCATTGATGATAGACAAATGACTAAAAATTGTCAAATGTCAGGAATGATACTGTCGGAGTCTGGGTTTGAACCCACATTCTTGTCTTAATAGCCACTGATGAGCAATCCAGATCTGCTCAAATGCGAAAAATGTATGTTTCAGCATACAAAATAATGGAGTTTGAGTTTATTGGGGTTTTACGCCGTTTTCAACTACCAGGGTCATATCGCCGCGGCTGGAGCACCTACCCATGGATTCCTGTTGTTTCTCAAACCAGTACTACCACAACACCCTTACCGAGCCTCCAGCTGCTCGCCCACTTAGGTTAACGATTTCAAACCCATTGGTGGGTGACAATTTTGTCAGAAAGGGTATTAGCCGGGGCCGGGTATCGAACCCGGGACCTCTCGAATGAGGGTCAGATGCGCTACCAACTGCGCTAAGGCCGCGGCCTCACAAAATAATGGAGGAAAAGGAGAGATTGCTGAATATCAGCAATAACTAGCTGTTTTTCTCTCAATATTTTCTTAACCTTTTTCTTTGATTGGGATATTATTGAAACAAGCCATTGTTTGAGAAAGGTTTACATAATGCTAAGAGAAATTCAATGTAATTCAGTATGGCAAAAATTTGAAATAAACTTACCATCAAATGCTGTACGATTATAAGCCCTGTAGGCTTTAGCATGAGCCTTGATGATATTGTGAGTGACTTTGTAGATGTCTATGCCAGGTGAATAATGGTTAGGAGCAAAGGCAGCGTTTCCGTAACCTAGATATGCCACAACCCACGGCTCGTTGAAGGTGATCCATAACTTTACCTGTAATACATGAAAGTGTTTTACCACTATATTTAGAAATTGAAGAATTCTACTTGGCATCAAGAATCTGGTGGGAGCAAAAGCTGCAACTCCATAACCTAGATAGGCCACAGCCCACGGCTAGCTCATTGAAGGTGATCAATAACTTCACCAAAGTGTTTTTACCACTATATTTAGAAATTGAAGAATTCTACTTGGCATCAAGAATCTGGTGGGAGCAAAAGCTGCAACTCCATAATCTAGATAGGCCACAGCCCATGGCTCATTGAAGGTGATCTATAACTTCACCAAAGTGATTTTACCACTATTTCTTGACATTGAAGAATTATACTTGGCATCAAGAATCTGGTGGGAGCAAAGGCAGCGACTCCGTAACCTAAATATGCCACAACCCACTGCTCGTTAAAGGTGATCCATAATTTTACCTGAAACATGTGAGCGGAGATCTGGAAAAATGTCCCTTAACTAATTCCCATACAATGACACTTAACTTTTCGACACCCTACATGACAAAGGCTTTTGAAAACATTGTGGAAAATGAAGAAATTGCTGTTTCTTCATTTTCCACAATGTTTTCTTTCAAGAAAATTCTAAAATCTTAAATTTGTATCTACTTGCAATTGTTGTTTGCAAGTTCTTTCAATTTGGACCACCAAAAAATTCTGCTGTCTGGTAACGAGTTAAATTATGTGAGACAGCCATATTTCTGGATCAAATTGCGCCTAAAAGGAGTCTGTGCTGTGCTGCTCTATTACCTTTGCTACGTGTCATAAAGGAGCCATTGAGGGACAACATTGTCCTTGATCAGACTGTTTGTATATGCAGGCTGATCTGGAACCATGTTTGGCTCAAAAGCCTTAAAGGACCTTTTCCCAGAACCTGGCTCAGGTATAACTGTTTTTACTAAGAAATTTTGATGATAAAGAAGACTATGTGAATTTTTACAAGGCATCAAATTTGTTTTAATTTTCTTGATAGACCAAATTTGGAAGCATTTTCATAGTAAGAAATTTGAAAAATAAGTGTCATCACATTAATGTCCCTTAAAATAGTTGTCACAACTTGCTTGGTGTGATTTGTTAATTCAATGCAATTTATGTTCACGTACAACAAATATGCCCGATGGAAGTGAAAATTGCAAAATGAAACAAGCAAATTCGTTGAATTGATATCCCCCGCCGAACATATTTTCATTGTCAATAAAGTAGCGCGGAAACAAATATAACTCTGTATGTATATGGCTTCAACAGAACGAATATCACTCTGTATGTATATGGCTTCAACAAAACGAATATCACTCTGTATGTATATGGCTAAAACAGTCAGGGGCAGTAACTCTTAATTTGGCGGTTGAACCGGGTAACCCCAACGATATGCGCATGTCCTCATTGTAGTAAAGCTGTGTGCCAAGTTTCATTGAAATCCGGTCTATAGTTTTCAAGAAATAGCGCGGAAACGAATAACACTCTGTATGTATATGGCTTAAACAGTCAGGGGCAGTAACTCTGAATTCGACGGTCGAACCGGGTAACCCCGACGATATGCGCATGTCCTCATTGTAGTGAAGCTGTGACCCAAGTTTCATTGAAATCCAGTCTAGAGTTTTCAAGAAATAGCGCGGAAACGAATATCACTCTGTATGTGTATGGCTAAAACAGTCAGGGGCAGTAACTCTAAATTCGGCGGTCGAACCGGGTAATCCTGACGATATGCGCATGTCCACTTTGTAGTGAAGCTGTGTGCCAAGTTTCATCGAAATCCGGTGTATAGTTTTCAAGAAATAGCGCGGAAACGAATATCACTGTATGTATATGGCTTAAACAGTCAGGGGCAGTAACTCTGAATTCGACGGTCGAACCGGGTAACCTCGACGATATGCGCATGTCCTCATTGTAGTAAAGCTGTGTGCCAAGTTTCATCGAAATCCGGTCTATAGTTTCCAAGAAATAGCGCGGAAACGAATATCACTGTATGTATATGGCTAAAACAGTCAGGGGCAGTAACTCTAAATTCGGCGGTCGAACCGGGTAACCCCGACGATATGCGCATGTCCACTTTGTAGTAAAGCTGTGTGCCAAGTTTCATCGAAATCCGGTGTATAGTTTTCAAGAAATAGCGCGGAAACGAATATCACTGTATGTATATGGCTTAAACAGTCAGGGGCAGTAACTCTAAATTCGACGGTCGAACCGGGTAACCTCGACGATATGCGCATGTCCTCATTGTAGTAAAGCTGTGTGCCAAGTTTCATCGAAATCCGGTCTATAGTTTCCAAGAAATAGCGCGGAAACGAATATCACTGTATGTATATGGCTAAAACAGTCAGGGGCAGTAACTCTAAATTCGGCGGTCAAACCGGGTAACCCCAACGATATGCGCATGTCCACTTTGTAGTAAAGCTGTGTGCCAAGTTTCATCGAAATCCGGTCTACAGGTTTCAAGAAATAGCGCGGAAACGAATATCACTCTGTATGTATATGGCTTAAACAGTCAGGGGCAGTAACTCTAAATTCGGCGGTCAAACCGGGTAACCCCGACGATATGCGCATGTCCTCTTTGTAGTGAAGCTGTGTGCCAAGTTTCATCGAAATCCGGTCTATAGTTTCCAAGAAATAGCGCGGAAACGAATATCACTCTGTATGTATATGGCTTAAACAGTCAGGGGCAGTAACTCTGAATTCAATGGTCGAACCGGGTAACCCCGACGATATGCGCATGTCCTCTTTGTAGTGAAGCTGTGTGCCAAGTTTCATTGAAATCCGGTCTATAGTTTCCAAGAAATAGTGCGGAAACGAATGTCGGACGGACGGACGGACGGACGGACGGAAGGACGGACGGACATGGCAAAAACAATATCCCCCCCGAAAAATTTTTTCGGCGGGGGATAAATTACAAGGCCAAACAAGACCTGGTTTTCACATCCACAATAGAGGAGGCTTGGGAAAACATTGAGGCAAAAGCAGAAACTGCTGATAGACAGCAGTTTCTCCTTTTGCCTCAATTTTTTCAGTTTTATATTGTATACAAATCATACTTTTATCAACACAATTTTTGTTGTCTGCAACAGCTTCCAAGTAGAAAAAGTTTAAATTTTTGCCATTTGGGAAAGGGTTAACCCATTACTAGATGGCACAACTTTAGGGTGGTCCAAATTGAAAGATCGTGCAGACGACAATTTCCAGTGAATGGAAACTTTTAAATTTTTAGGCCTTTTTGGATGGAAAATATTGTGGGAAATGAAGAAATTGCTTGTCACAAGCAAATTTCTTCATTTTCCATGACGTTTTCCATGGCCTTTTTTGTAGGGAGTCAAAAAGAGTCATTGCGTGGTAAATGGTTAAAAAAATCTGATTATACTCACCCTGTCTCCAAACGTATCAAAGCATAGTTTAGCATAGTCCCTATAATGATCTGTCACTGTTTCGTTTAACCAACCACCATAATCTTCTTGTAGCTTCTGAGGTAAATCCCAGTGATAGAGGGTTACCATAGGTTGAATACCTAAACAAATATATTTAATATATTTTGGATGAAAAAGTTGGAGAGTGATGGAAAAGTTTCAAAAATGAGTATAATTTTACAAAATGAAGCCATCTCCAAAATCATCAAAGCAGAGTTTAGCATAGTCTCTATAATGATCTGTGACTGTCTCATTCAACCAACCACCATAGTCTTCTTGTAGCTTCTGGGGTAAATTCCAGTGGTAGAGTTTCACCATAGCTGGTTGTATCCCTGAGACACAAATAAGGTTGATGGATCAATGAGGAATCATATGATAAAAATAACAAAGGCAGTGGGGAATCATAGCCAGTTATCTTCTCTTGTTTCCCAAGGATAAATATAGAGGAGCACCAATCATTCAGCTGGACCATTTTCCAAATTACCTTCATTTTTATCCTTATTCTCTATTGGGATGTTGCAACTTTTACTTTGAAGAATATGTTTTGCTAATGAATAGAACTCTTTTCTTCCAATAAATTCCCACAAGGAAAACATAATGAAACTTGAAATTTGAAATCTACACAGAGATAAATCTAATTGTGCCTTTGTTGTATGGGTTTGTTGTCAATATTATGGTGCAAAGAAACCTACAGTAAAATCCAAAGAGACCAATGATTAGGACCGGCTATTCTCCACAGGGTATTCAGGGGAGGAAACTGGATACAGTTCCCCATTGTTTTAAATAAAAGAATAACAAATCTATCTTTATATAGCTCTGAACAATGTTGATACTACAGAATTCATGAATATTCTAAGGTCATTTGTAAATATCTAGCATATCATTGTTAAAAATCTCAATACATCATTAAATATATGACAAACCTTTTACCTTCTTTAATGAGGGCATTGATGAGATTACTGTAGTATTCAATGCCTTTATCATTGACCCCTCCTTCTAATGTACCATTGGGTAGAACACGAGGCCAGGAGATCGAAAATCTGTAATACTTGGTCTGAAATGAGAGACAGTATTATTGTTACAAGTAACAACTGAGGCACATTCTTAAGATCCAGATTTTTTAAGATTTCTTAAGATGTTTTAGATAAAGCGTTTTTAAGAAATACGTAGATTCCGACTGAGGTGTTCCAAATGCTCATGGTTGTCATTTGTATGAAATATTGAGCATTACCATGACACCATGGAGCGGTCAGAACAACTCGGTCAATTCTCTCTTATATTGTCTCTACAGAGTTAACCGAGGGATTCCGCACAAAGCATAGGGTAATGGCGCCTCCCAAAGAGCGTCCTAAAAATCTTGTTCTGAAGAACGCTTTATCCTAAAACATCTTAAGAAATCTCAAGATATCTCAAGAAATGTCACTCTAAAGAATGCGCCTCTGTTGTTCCCTAGAATTATGTCTGTCAAAGCCTTTGTACAGGAAATTGATTATCAAATTGAATATCGAAAGCTTGTTTTTAGCACAAAAACTATCCTTCAAGTAAATCATACATTTTCTAATGTCCTCTTAAACTATTTTCATAATTTACCATGGATTTATTCATCATTTCAAAGATCAATCTATCAAATGACAATGACTTTTCCATCAAAGAAACTGAGCTATCAAAATATTACCTACCCCAAGTTGTTTGATAATTCTGACATCCTCCATATATTTATGATAACTGTCACAAGCTATATTCCCATTATCATTGTTGTAAATAGAACCAGGGTTCTGGGCCATCACATCCCAAATACTCTTTCCTTTACCTACAAGAAATGTAAAAGCTTTGTTATGATGTTGAGTCTGAAACAGCAAATTTTCAAGTACTCAGGCAAGAGCTTCAAGGTAAGCTTTCATAAATTATAGGTGTAGAAAATTGATAAATTTATCTTCAAACTAGATCTATAAAGAACTCTTCCACACTGTTGAATATTCACAAAATTATACCAGTATTTGATACAAACCATCTTCGTTCCAGACCCCTTTGTCCTGATAAGTAACATAGTTTGAACTTGGATTGGTCTAAAACTTCGCATTTTTGAAAAGAGAGATATGATGGAAATCAGCCTATAAATTTGGGGAGAAAGATGCCATGAATTGCACCTGCATTATAAAGAGCAACAGGTAAGAAGGGGTAAAGAAATTCTAAATCTGTTATTTCAAACCCAAACCCTATGTTATGGCTACTCGTTCGAATTGTCTCTCAATGAGATGATGCCAATGAGTACCCAAAACATAGGGTTTGGTCAATAAATAATCATATTTTACTGTTTAACCCTTTACTAGACAAGACTTGGTTTTAATGTCCCTTAATAAATAGGCTTGGGAAAACATTGAGGCAAAAGAAGACAAGAGCCATCATAGATGGATTATGCTCCTTGAATAAGTGTTTGTAACGAAATAAAAACTATCATACATTAAGCCCCCTTTTCCCATGACAGCTTTTTTGTACACACATTATTTATAGAATATGGTCTAGAGCATCCTATCTATTACATGTGTACAAAATTTCATTAAATTCTGCCCATTAGATGAAGAGAAATAAGAGAAAATCTAATTTTTACACTATGGCCCCTTTTTCCATGACGCAGCCTTAAATTTACAAATGGAGAAAAAAAAATTCTAGATATTAACCCAGGGAGTTCACATGTGAAGTTTCATTGAATTTGGTCCAAGAGTTGCTGAGATCTGGCCGTGGACGGACGGACACATGGACGCACGGACAGCGTGGCGACTATATGCTCCCCCGAAATTTTTTCAGGGAGCATAAAAATGCTGGAAATCTGCATTTTCTCATTGTGCCTCAATATTTTCAAGTCTTCAATGCACACAAATCAAGTCTTTATCAACATGCATTTCGTAGCTGCCAGCAGTTTCTGAATTAGACAACCCTATAATATTGCTGTTTGGGAAAGGGTTAAATAGTTCCATCCCCTCTTATCTATAGCTCTGAGCATATGATACAAACCATCTTCGTTCCAGGCCCCTTCCACTTGATAAGCAGCTGTAGCCGAGCTCCAAGCAAAGTTGTCCGGGAATTGGTCATAGTATATACCATCTTCATGTGATATGGGGCCACTGGGGAAACTTCCAGGGCCATTATAGCCCTTCTGGAAGCCATTGTCTTTAATTATCTAAAATGATAAATATTTTACAAAATTATGAGGGTGGTGGCACAGTTGAACTTAGGCAAAATTGTACAGAAACTTGTCATATAATATACCATCTTGTTGCGAAAGGGTACTTCTATAATTTTGTAGGCAATTCTTAACCCTTTCCCAAAAAGCAAAAAAATTGGGTGGTGTAATTTGAAAGTTTCTACAGATGACATTGTGGATGTTTATAAAGATTGGATTAATGTGCAATATAGCACAGAAAATATTGAGGCAAAAGGAGAAAATGTTGGCTATCAGCATTTTCTTCTTTCGTCTCAATATTTTCCCAAGCCTTTTCTTTTTCGAATGTCAAAACAAGGTCTTGTTTTGGAAAGGTGTCCATTATAAACTTTATGTAAATTTTTGTCTTTAATTATCTGTCTGAAAAGAAATTAATTGTATGAAAAGAAATTAATTCAATATTATTTACTCTTTTCCAAACAAAAACAAAATCTATGATTGTCCATATTTACAGGTGTTGCAGATGACAACCTTCTGGCTTTCAAATACAGAAAGCTTGTATGTAATAGCATCATCAGCATTTTTTTCTTTTCAAACAATATCTTCCAAACATTTCTTTTATAAGGATATAAAAATCAAGACTAGCTTGGGAAAGGGTTTACCTAATCAAATTTTATAAGCTTATTTTAGGAAGACAGACTTTGTCATTCATATCCAAACCTTTTCCATATGCTCAGATGAAAACAAAAGATAGATTGTCAAATCAAATTGTTCACCATTAATTTTCTTTAATATTATAATAATTTGCCGCTTTTGTCATTCCATTTTATCTGTGAGATATATTGTTTAAAATATCACCTGACTTACCCTAGCATACAAAATATGAACCAATAAATAGTAAAGCGCAATAAATTTACCCATTGGTAGCCAAAGTAACAATCAATGATCTTTAGAAAACTCATGTTGCTTATTCATTAACCCTTTCCCACACATTGGCGCTTTTGGACGCCCCACAAAATAAAGGCTTTGGAAAACATTGTGGAAAATGAAGAAATTGCTTGTGACAAGCAATTTCTTCATTTCCCATAATGTTTTCTACCAAGAAAGACAAACAAGAGGGCCAAGATGGCCCTGTATCGCTCCACTGGCTTTTAGACAATTAGACTACAAACTTCTTCAAGGAATACAATAGAGGTCTATCCAAAGAAGATTCATGCTACGCCAGAATGAAATCCAATTAGTAATTAAGGAGCAGAAATGTTTTTAAAATTTTGTTAAAATTACACTGTTTCATATAGCGAAAAATAAGCCTAGCCCACAGCGGCCAGGCTTTTCATCCGATCGTGAAGGAATTTGGGCGAGATTCATGCAAGGAAGATTCCTGTGAAGTTTGGTTGAAATTGGTCCTGTAGTTTTCGAGAAGAAGATTGTTAAACAATTATTCGAAAATTCAATTTAATTAAATTTATTAAAATTTAAGTTCTACACGAAATTTTTTTTTTTTTTAGGAATTTAAAGGAGATTCATGCAAGGAAGATTCATGTGAAGTTTGGTTAAAATTGGTCCAATAGTTTTGGAAAAGAAGATTTTTCAAAAAATTAATCTAATTTCATTAATCAAAATTTAAGTTTAACACAGAATTTATTTTTTTGGAGGAATTAAGAAGAGATTCATGCAAGGAACATTTCTGTAAAGTTTGGTTGAAATTGGTCCAGTAGTTTTGGAGAAAAAGAATTTTTTAAGATTTTTTGAAAATTTAAATCAATTAAATTAATCAAAATTCAAGTTCTGCGTGGATTTTAATCTTTTGAAGGAATTAAGAAGAGATTCATACAAGGAAGATTTCTGTGAAGTTTGGTTGAAATTGGTCCAGTAGTTTTGGAGAAGAATTTTTTTTAAAGATTTTTCGAAAATTTAAATCAATTAAATTAATCAAAATTCAAGTTCTTCACAGATTTTATTCTTTTGAAGAAATTTGGTAAAGATTCATATAAGGATGATTTCTGTAAAGTTTGGTTGAAATTGGTCCGGTAGTTTTTGAGAAGAAGAATTTTTTAAAGATTTTTTGAAAATTTAATTCAATTTAATTAATTAAAATTCAAGTTCTGCGTGGATTTTAATCTTTTGAAGGAATTTGGTAGAGATTCATGCAAGGAAGATTTCTGTGAAGTTTGGTTGACAATGGTCCAGTAGTTTTGGAGAAGAAGAATTTTTAAAGATTTTTTCTAAAATTTAAATCAATTAAATTAATTAAAATTCAAGTTCTGCACGGATTTTATTCTTTTGAAGGAATTTGGTAGAGATTCATGCAAGGAAGATTTCTGTGAAGTTTGGTTGAAATTGGTCCAGTAGTTTGGGAGAAGAAAATTTTTTAAAGATTTTTCAAAAATTAATTCAATTAAATTAATTAAAATTCAAGTACTGCACAGATTTTATTCTTTTGAAGGAATTTGGTAGAGATTCATGCAAGGATGATTCGTGTGAAGTTTGGTTGAAATTGGTCCAGTAGTTTTGGAGAAGAAGATGTTTGAAAATTGTTTACGCACGGACGGACGCACGCACGGACGCACGCACGCACGACGGACACAGGGCCATGACATAAGCCCCGCTGGCCTTCGGCCAGTGGAGCTAAAAATGTTAAATTTTGTCCAATGGAAATTGTCCTCTGCAACACCTATGAGCTTGGACTAGGCTAAAATTTTGTTGTTTAGTAATGGGTTAAACAACATAGTATTACAGCAATTCTTCAAAAACCTTATAACTAGGGCTTTAAACAAGCTGTAGTTACAAGGTTTTTAAAGAAAAGTGACAAAACAAAATTATTACGATATAATGAAACTGAACTGCTGAGCTATATAAAGCTTCATTTACACGAATAACTATAAAAAGCATTTCATAACACTTGGCAATGAAAATATGCAATTGGTTGTTTGACCTGCTTATGTGACCTTGACCTTTGACCTAGAGATATGACTGGTTCAAATGACACTTTTTTTCAATGAGTCTTAATTGTTATGAAGAAGATCCTGCTAACCAGCATTTTTCATGGTTTTGCATGGTCCACTTTGGGAGCTGCTGCAGATGACAAAATTGATAATTATGAAGATTGGAGTTGTGTTCAATATGGCAAAGAAAATATTGAAGCAATATTCATATTTTGTCTAAATGCTTTCCTAAGCAAGGGTACCTTCATACTGACAAAATTTCCGTTTAAAGAAAATTGACAGAGAATGAGTGCTAACCTATGTAGAAAAGCTTAATTTTAGAAGAAATGATTATTATCAGAAGGCATTTTCTTCTTTTCCAGCAAAAGTTTCTAAACTCATATCTGTCTTAAGGAACAACATTTAGGCTTACTGCCTTAGAAATCTTACCATTTGTATACAGAAATAAATAACAAGAGGACCATGATGGTCCTTAATCGCTCACCTGCACCTAGATAGAATGAAAGTCCAAATGTTTTCAAGTTCAAGAGCACATAATTTAAGATGCGAGATTATGATCCAGCTGAAAACTGCTTTCATAATCTTGAATGATCAATATTTGTAGCTGTTGCAGTAAAAACAAAGAGGAAGAAAACAACAATTTTGTCACAGTAAAGGGCACATAACTCTGTTCTGCTAAAGATATTCTCATCAACATTATGTCCAAGTTTTTTTATTGGTTAATATTTATTGCTGTTTGATAGAAAACAAAGTCAAAAATGGCAATTTTGTAACCCCCCCCCCCCCAAGGGCACACAACTCTGTTTTTTAGTCCAATCAATCTGACAAATTAAAACATTTATTTTAAAAAATTATGGTCACCAACATTGCGACCGAGTTGTGCCTTAATTGGTCCATATTTGTTTGTTAGAGAGAAAATAAAGTCAAAAACGGTAATTTTATGAAATTAAAAGGCCAATAACTCTTGTTTTTCTGGCCAAATCAAGCTGAAAATGTAACTCATAAAGGATTTTATGGTCACTAATATTGTGGCCAAGTTTTGTCTTGATTAGTCAATAAATGTAGATGCTACAGTGTAAACAAAGTCTTAAACAGCAATTTTGTCAAATTCAAGGGCACATAACTCCAGACTTTCTGCTCCTATCACATTGAAAATCAAACTCATCCAAGATCTTATAGTTACCAACATTGTGGCAAAATTTTGTCTTGATTGGTCAATATTTGTAGATGCTAGAGTGGTAACAAAGTAAAAACTAGCCATTTTTGTTGTTCAAGGGTACATAACTCCGGACTTCCTAGTCCGATCTGATTCAAAATCGAACTCATCCAAGAACTTATGGTCATTC
>CAVMGG010000536.1:0-115073 GCA_963680895.1 Fragum sueziense
AGCTCCGTTGTCATGGATGTATAAGTTCGTGATATTCCCTTACTTTCGCTGACATACATTTCTTGTACGAATGACCGGTGATAGTTGTACTATTTGAAACAGTAATTTGAACAATACACCCGTTACATTTGAAAATTACCGCGTACAAAACTTTTGCCGCGCTTCTAATTCTTTGGCTATTACGGACCTTGCCTGATCACAACCATTGCTTGCTAATGATACGCCATTGGTGCTCATAACTGCAAATTATTGTTCAATCATATGTATAAAGCTCAGAAAGCCCACACTTGTTGCATTTATTGCATTATTTCAAACTATATTTTGCACGGGTGGCTCTCTGTCCTTTAGGCAGCAGGTGGGGGACCCATTGGGCATAAACCTTTCTGTGTTTCAACTCTTTCGTCAAAATCTTATAATATGTCCCAGATGAAAAAACAACTTTATCTGCTATTTATTGCACATTGAACCATGCGTCTTGTTCGGTCATGTCGGAATCTACAGCAACATTTGCGTTGGTACTAGCTCTACCCGGGTTGCCTGAGAGGGGGGCATCATTCAGGCCAGTTTTACCAATTTTATTTTTTATTATCTTCCTAAAACTGACGTATATTCAACGTTCGAAATTCCAGGAATCTGATATAGTTCATTATATACATGTGATGTAGATATTTCAAAGCATATGCGACCTTTAATGTAGACCCGTACATCCTACTTCAGTTCGTTTTCCATTTTGCACACAGCGAAATGGCCAGTGTATATGACTGAACCAACTTAAAAGTTAAATAACTTGAAAGAGTCAACGACTTTATCTCAAATTTTGACCAAGTATAGACAGTAATTTTTCCGTCAACTAGCCGCAAGCACCACTAGTTCTATAGAACCGTGAGGTATGGTGGACCATTAGTACCACTTTTAATTGAACGCCCCTCGTAGAAGAATTGTCATTATGGGAGTGGGAGTTGCAATTACTTCATTTTATTTTTTCTGGCGTTCTGCAATCACAGTTAAAACCTACATGTACACAAGCCATAATTCGTCATTGTTAATACAAAACATCGTATCTTACCTTTTTAAGGTTTTAACGGGGGGGGGGTACTTTTCTGAAACAGAAAGGTTTTATTTGATATTCGGATATAGTTCATATTATAATGTGTCATTAATAATAATAAGTAAAAAAATCTCAAAACTGCAAAAAGTCGACTTACAAAGTGTTGCATGTATACTAGCTGCGATATCGTAGCTCAAATTTGATGATGGGTATTGGTTTGTGGCTGCGAGTCCACCAAACAAGCGGAAAACACATTTTCTTGAATAAACTTATTTTATCAGAAGACTTTTAGTCCGGTCTGGAAAAGGGTCCTAAAAGAGTATTTGAGGTAACCATGTTTTTTTGTGTCAGACACTACATAAACGCAGTCTGATCAAGATCTACACAATGAGTAATGAATGGATGATAACATAACAACGAGGAATTTGATTTAACCGTCCGCATAATTAGGTTTTTCTGGGTCTAACTAGTTCTCAAATACCATAAGCGCATTTTTTTTTCTTTTAATAAGATCATTTGTGTTTGGTTTTCGTGACTTTCGAAATAGAAAGACTTAGTTTTGTAGATTAAATATCGCTGCTTTGCAACAAAAACCTCGTAACTGCAGCTTGTTTTAAGCTGCAGTTACGAGGTTTTTGTTGAAAATCGACGATATACAATCCACAGGGAAATCAAGAATTTCAATTTGCCTGGAACTAGTTCGTGGCTTCTCAGGAATTAAATTCTTATTGTAAACTTTTGTATTTTGTATGAGATATTTTTGACAGACACAATGCTATTCATGACATTCGTTTTCTTTTTTTTTTTTTTTTTTTTTTTTTTTTTTTTTGAATTTGTTATTTTGAAATTTAAATTGGAAGTCATGTTTATTGAAAAATGTTTTGACTAAACAAACAGCAAATCATGTAGATCTATGTAGTATTCCTGTCCGTTTGATACGTCGACATGCATCCCGCAACCAGTATTCTCATTGACAAAGTCATTGACCTGAATTTGACGCCCCTTATAGACAAGACTTGGGAAAATATTGAGACGTCCGTTTGATACGTCGACATGCATCCCGCAACCAGTATTCTCATTGACAAAGTCATTGACCTGAATTTGACGCCCCTTATAGACAAGACTTGGGAAAATATTGAGACAACCGCCAAAGTGCTGATAAAATACTTTGTCTTTTTATCCCATTTTTTTCTGGTGTATAAATCTTGTCATATGCCTATATCTCCGTTGTATAGGTAAATTTAGACAGGTTTGAATTTTAGTATTCAGGGAAAGCGGTAAAAACAAATCATTCTTCGCAGACAAATTATCGCAAGATTATACCAACTAAACAACGCATTCCGGCGTTTTACAATCCTAGTAAATTCCATTGTATCAGGCACATACACTTTACCTCTGATTTCGATTATCTGGCGTGAATCAGATCACGGTGGATAATTACGTGATACAACAATTTCAGAAAATCTTCAATATTATCGTTAATACGGGACAGATTTGAATCGGGAACAGAGAAGGTGGACAGACGACATGCATTAGATAAACGTGGTGGATTTTTGAAACATCAACTGAAATAATGTTATTGAAGATCAACCAAAACTTTGGTTGATCTTCAATAGTGTTTTTCTATCAGTTTGTTTTTCAGAAATGCATTTTCTGCTTCAACAGAGTTCAAATTGGTCAAGTATTAACAAAAATGTTGATGGTCTGCTGAAATTCTGAACCACGTGATAATCCACATTGCATATGCCTGAACACAATGGTTTTGACGTCCATACAAGATGATTTTTGTAAAATATAGTTGTGATAAAAGAAGTACTTTCTGTAGAATAATTTCACAAAATATGACATTCATTGTGCACTACAATACGTATGGGTATTTGAAGGAATGTGTTTGAGTTTGGTAATATTTTATTGATCCTGACACGTGGTTTGAATTCACCCTTATAAAGTAAATTACCAACAGGAAAAGGCATGCGATTGTCACATTTCCATGTTGATCACATTCGAGCGAGATTGACGTTGATCTTCCAGGGATCAATATTTTCCAGCTTTTACCGTAATGAATAAAGAATCACGCAAAATGCTGCCAAATATGGAATGCCCAGAAGTCTTGGACAAGAATGGAAATAAATATATCGCCATTTTTATCAAAACCTCGTAACTACATATTAACTAAGCTGTAGTTACGAGGTTTTCGATGAAAAAGTGACCGTATACTAATGGAAAGTCTCAGAATATTTTTCTGGCATGTGATAAGAAAGTGAAATTCGTCCTCTATGGCTTGACAGCACTCTCATTATTGAAGTGGAAGTACCAATTACTTGGCTATTTTTCGCTTTCGGGGATCACTGTAATATAAATACATGTATTTGCTTTTCTTCCAGAAACCTCGTAACTACAGCTTGAATTAAACTGTAGTTATGAGGTTTTGGGAGACAAGTTACCATATATTCATATCCATAGAGGTATGGGAATGGCAATATATTGGCTGATACAAATAGGTCAACGATAAGAATAAGAATCAGGTTTTAGTTTAAAAGAAATAGATAATTGGACGGGGCGCTACACGTGTCGTTCTGTTGGTATGCTATTGGAGTTTTGTCATTGGAGGTGTAAATTGCACAAGAATATTGGGTAATAAGCAGTTCCGTAAATGTTCATTACTGATTTTTGTTGACTTCGATTCGCGATAGTTCGAGCTATAGTTACGTCTATTTCATTCCACTCTGGTCTGTGTCAGCTAATCAAAATCTTTGTTTGACACGATACTGATTGTTTTTATTCAAGCTGAATGTACCAAGTTCTTGACCACGAGAGTTCGTCGTTGACGTCCAGTTGAAACTGCAGGAGTTGTACACACAAGAAATTACTATCGGACGGACAGACAGACAGACGGACAGACGGACGGACAGACGGACGGACGGGCGAGCAGGGTCATAACATAATTTGACCCTTATGCTGGCGTATAGAAATATAGACAATTTCATTAGTAAGAGTATCAAGGTTGATTTCGATTTGACAGTTCAGAATGTGAATAACTCAACGATCGATGTTTAAGCGTATGTACATGTATTACAACGTCATTCATGTTTTTGTATTCTTTTTGCTGAGAAAGCACGTCATTTGTCATTTAAAGTCTAGTTCGGTCAAACAAATATGGAAATATGTTAAAATCAACACAGTTTCATTTTTTATGCTAAAATATATTCAAGTCCAATATTCTATCGTTAGAGAAAATGTTGAATAAACAACACGAAAATAGAGAAATTAACGACCAACTCGTTGTAGATCTATTCTTTTTTTTTTTTTTTTTTTTTTTTTTTTTTTTTTTTTTTGAAAAAAAAGTCAATCAGATCAAATAGTAAACCTTAGGTAAGACAGTATAGGAAAAAAATGTTAATAAGACCAGTAAAGAAATTGTAGTGGCAGAAACAGCATTGTATAAAATACTCGCTTATAATCCGGTCCGGATATTATGACAGATGTTTACAACATTTTCCTAAGTAAACTACACAATGTCGAAATCGAAACCTCTGTAATTTTACATGCGATGGTTCGAATCTTGCATGTGTCTCACACCTGCAAGATTCGACCGATCGCATACAAAATTGCATTGAGTTTGTAAACGTTTTTTCGTTATTTACATCGGTAAAATTTGTAAACATGTGACATAATATCGTGCCAGACTTTAAACTAATATAACGTTTATTTGGCTAGACATCTGTATTAGTGGTGTAGTTTACAGTAAAAGAGCTAATGAATGGTGTCCATTATTTGGCTGTTACACGCAAACTTGTCTATGATATTGTTCCAAGATTTGGTCATAAAAAACAAAACGACGTCTAGTTACCGAAAATAGCGTTTTGTATTGACACGTAAAAAATCTTTTGAAAACTCTAAACTTTTTTTAAATCAAAGGTGTCATAAATGGTCTAAGTTTGGCATTTTAGTCGAAAATGACTATGCATCAATCTAGAATATTTTGAGGGATATATACCGAAACACTGATGCATTGATATACTGTAACATGTATATATGTTTATATATTGTACATGATGGACGATTTGTCTGATGTGCAAATAAAAGTTCAAAGGTATTTAGACGTTTTTCTTCATCATCATATTCTCTCTATCCCGCAATGTGTTCAAATTTCTTCTTAATTGGAGACATCAATACCACGGATAATAAAAGAAAATCGGAATTCATGATTCTGAACGACGATATCGCTGCTTTTCTCTCAAAATTTCGAAAATACAGCTTTAACCCTTTCTCAAACAAGACCTGGTTTAAACGCCTAGAATTGGATTGAGAAACAAGAGGACCATGATGGTCCTATATCGCTCACCTGAACCTAAATGATATGAGCAACACTTTTGTTCATTTCAATTAATATTTATTACTTTAAGACTGAAAAAGAACTTATGGTCAATAAGGTTGTGAAAATCTAACTCATCCGAGATCTAAATTATGGTGCCAAACATTGTACAGGGCTTCAGATAAGAGGGGGTGGAGACTTTTCAAATTGCAATAATGCTGTCAGTGATCATCAAACCCTATGTTGTAGGTACTCATTTGTATCGTCTCGTCGAGACGATTCAAATGAGTACCCACAACATAGGATTTGAATTCGAAAAAACAATGTTAGTATGTCTTCACCTCCACTTATCTGTAGCCCTGATTGTATCCAAGTTTTGTCTTGATTGATAAATAATTGTAGATTCTAGAATATAAACAAGGTCGAAAACAGCCGAAAACAACAATTTTGTCAAATTCAAGGGCACAAAACGCTCGACTTTCTGATCAGATCAGACTGAAAATCAAACTCATATGAGATCTTATGGTTCCCAACATTGTGTCCAAGTTTTGTATAGATTGATCAATAATTGTAGATTCTAGAATGTAAACAAGGTCGAAACCAGCCGAAAAATGGCAATTTTGTCAAATTCAAGGGCACATAACTCTCAACATTCTCGTCAGATCAGACTGAAAATTAAACTCATCCAAGATCTTATAGTCTCCAACATTGTGTTCAAGTTTTGTCTTGATTGATAAATAATTGTAGATTCTAGAGTATAAACAAGGCCCAAAACAGCCAAAAACAGCAATTTTATCAAATTCAAGGGCACATTACTCTTGACTTTCTAATCAGATCAAACTGAAAATCGAAGTTATCTGAGATCTTATAGTCTCCAACATTGTGTCCAAGATTTGTCTTGATTGGTCAATAATTGTAGATTCTAGTGTGTAAACAAAGTCGAAAACAGTAAAAAACAGCAATTTTGTCAAATTCAAGGGCACATAACTCCTGACTTTCTGATTAGATCAGACTGAAAATCAAACTAATTCCAGATCTTATGGTCCAAAACATTGTGTCCAAGTTTTGTCTTGATTGAATAATAATTGTAGATTCTAAAGCGTAAAAAGGGTTGAAAACAGCCGAAAATGGCAATTTTGTCAAATTCAAGGGCACGTAACTCTTGACTTTCAGATCAGATCAGACTGAAAATCGAACTCATCTGAGATCTTATAGTCCCCAACATTGTGTCCAAGTTTTGTCTTGATTGACCCTTTCCCACACATTGGCACTTTTGGATGCCCCACAAAATAAAGGCTTTGGAAAACATTGTGACAAACAATTTCTTCATTACCCACAATGTTTTCTACCAAGAAAGACCAAAAAATGTTAAATTTTGTTCAATGGAACTTGTCGTCTGCAACACCTATGATTTTGGACTAGGCTAAAATTTTGTTGTTTGGTAATGGGATTGTAGAGTGTAAATCTATTTATATCCTCTATCAAACTAGATAACTCTACTTATACTGAAGAAAAGTAGTGTCAGAGTTCCTTCCCTTAGATTAACTCTTTTTTGAATACAGCAAAAAAGTGGCAATTTTGCCCAATTCAAGGGCACATAACTTTCATCTTTCTGGTCAGATCAGACTGAAAATTGACCTCATACAAGATCTTATAGTCTCCAACATTATGTCCAAGTTTTGTCTTGATTGATCAATAATTGTAGATGTTAGAGTGTAAACAAACTTAAAAACAGCATTTTTTGACATTCAAGGGCAGATAACTCCGCACTTTCTGGTCCGATCAGGCCCATAATCGAACTTGTCCGAGAACTTATGATCGTACTTGTTTTGGCCAAGTTTGATCAAGATTGAGTAACTTTTGTGGATGCTAGAGTGTAAACACCCCAAATGTTGACGGACGGACGGACGGACGGACGGACAGACGCCAGACAAAAAGTGACCACAATAACTCACCTCGAGCACTTCGTGCTCAGGTGAGCTAAAAAAACACCAAGGCAAAAGAAGAAAACGCTGAAAATCAGCATTTTCTCCTTTTGCCTCAGTGTTTTCTGAGCTATAACGGTTAACAAATTCTCCCTTAAATAATTATTCATGTGATGTCTGCAACAGCTCTCAATTTGGACCGTATTTTTCGTCGTTTGGGAAAGCGTTAAATAGCTTTGAGGAAAAGGGACATTATTTTGAAGAATTGTGGTCCCTTTGATTGGTATAGACAAGAAGTTATGGACCCACACATGGTTTCTTAGGGAATTGTAATGGATTTAAGTCCAAACAAAATTCAATTATAGAAGACTAAACTGATAAATTGGCAATAACATTCTTATAAAAGAGAAGTGTCTATTTTTGAACATACCTTGGTCGTCTTTATATATGCTGTAATACAGGGAAGATGGACAGACGTCACGCATTAGATGGACATAGTGGACTTTTGAAAGATTAGTTGATAAAAATGTTATTGAAGATCAACCAAAACTATTCAAAAATCCACCACGTTCAGCTTATTCCCAGTATTTTCAAACCATCTCTGCTTCAAACCGAATTCAAATTGTTCAAGTACTAAAAAATACCGGTATTGATGATAATTTTCTGAAATTCTGAGTCACGTGATTAAACACCGTGATTAAGGTCAACGACGGTGTGGTGTAAATAAAATCCATTGCACTCATGTCGTTTTCTTTTCTCTTTATCACATTGACTTTTGCATGTGGGGAAGTAAAATCAACTTCATTCAATTATTTCGCAATAGTCAATAAAATGTCGTTATCAGTTTCAGATTTTTATGTGCAATTTCTGCAGAACAAATTATTCCTTGCAGACCAATTAATGTCTGCCTGCACTAACAAGAAAACGCACCCCCTGTGAGTTATAACTCTCATAAATTTTCATTACATCACGCACGTATCAACAAACATCAACAATTATTTTGCAATTTTCGTTTATCTAGACATTAAATCGCAGATACATTCTTGCAGACAACACATGAACATCTAGCATTCTTATGTTTAAAATATTAACCATTTCTAAAACGTCTGAATTTTCAGCTAGTTGAAATTGAAATGAACTATAATTATATGACCAAGTCGTTAACGGTTCAAGCATTTCATCATAGCGTACAAAACGTTTAGGAATATTTTCTTAATGTTTCTTTTCAAAATAATTATGAAACTAGATGTTTACGTGAATCTGTCCAATCTTGATTATACATGTACCTATGAAATAATATCTGAAAAAGTTTCAAAAGGGATAGCAGCATTTTCTCCTTTTGTCTCAACGTTTTTGCTAGCTTTCAATGACAGGTACGTCAAAACTAGTCTTGTTTTGGAAAAATTTTTAAAGTATGTTTCCAGAGATAAGGATATTGTTAGATACCGGTATCGGAATGTCAGTTACCGGATATTGTAAATCCATGTTAAAATACACAATATGGCGGGCTAATGGGTTTTCAATGCACAATGCTTTATCTTTATCGACATTTTGTTTGTAGGAATGAAACACGAAACCCGGTTTGTTTATTATGAAATTATTACTCTGCTATTTTTGGAATCTTGTTAAAGACTGCGCCAAGAAAAATCTTTTCATTCATGAATACATAACTGCAATAGGGAACAATGCTTATCTTCAAGAATGTTTATTTTTGTTCCATTTGTTGTCGCATCCGTCGTTTTTACATTCTCATTTATCCGCAACGTATTTAAAATATTAATAGGGTGTACCTCTCGTAATTAGATGTAATTAATATAGAACCAATAAATCTGAAATGCTATATGGCATACTTATTCCAATATTCAAACACATGCATGCAGGTTACCTTAATCGGGAGAGATTCCTTATGGAAATATGAATAGGGATAGTTAAGACATCTACAGCGTTACATACAGTTATGGCATAACATTAAGAAAAGAATGGATACACATAAATAGATGACTTAATGGGTTATTGTGCCAATATATAGACATTTTGTCTGTTTTTTCCTAAGAATATATATATGGTGTTTGATTATTTCTTTGACGGAAAAATATTTATCTCCTGAAGACACCAAGCCAGTAAACGTTTTAGCTAGCCTACATTTGTAGAATATCTTAATTCATTCAATACACTGGCTGATCTTGAACCATGTAGGGCTCAAAAGCCTTAACCCATTACCAAACGGCAAAATTTTAGACTAGTCCAAATTCAAAGATGTTGCAGACGACAATTTCAAGTGAATGAAATTCGAAATATTTTTGGCTTTTAACAGAGAAAACATTGTTGGAAATGAAGAAAATGCTTGTCACAAGCAATTTCTTCATTTTCTACAATGTTTTCCAAGGCCATTATCTTGTGGGGAGTAAAAAAGAGTCATTGTGGGGTAATGGGTTAAAGGATCTTTTTCTAGATCCTGTCTCAATAATGTTGCATATCTGTATCATCCTGCCCAATAAATAGAAATGTCGGAAGAAAGTATGAACTATTGTTTTTGGACTACATATATCACTGCATTACACACACAAAACATATGATTCACATATAAGAACGCACATAATGCACTTATCAATAGTTTTCTAAGCATGACCGAATATAGCTGATTTTCAACTTAAACATATTATCTTTTGGGTAAACATTCATCATCGTAAATGATAAAATTGCTTGACACATTTTTTTCTTCATTTTACGCAATCATAAGCCTTCATTTGTGTGTGTGTGTGTGGGGGGGGGGGGGTCAAAAAGCGTCATTATCTAAGAATGGTTTAATCAATTTATTTACAATAAAACAATTAGGATATGGTGCTGTAACGAAGAGAAATCTAATTTGATCCAACCTACTGCTTCATAATTGTGCAAATTGATAATACAAATCAATAAACAGACGCATTAATCCCATAAATATGTATTTATGTAATTATACAAGTAGACTTTCTCACATTTGCACTGCACATATTCACGGTGGGGATTGTGCATGATGGGATGGATAACGACTACCGACAATAGGGAACGATTTTATCAAGTAAACCGTGACGTAATTTCGGACAAATAAATAGTATTTCGTTGGTGTTGTTATAAAATTTCGTAACTACGGCTTGAATCAAACCGTAGTTACGAGATGTTATAACAACACCGACGGTTTATCAAAACATAACGGTAAACTCAGTCTATTTTTTGCACAAAATTTGATGCCAACTCGCCTCGCTTCAGGTAAGACTTTTTGCAATAACTCTGTTATTTCTGTATCAATTTTCAAGCGGTTTGCTGCATGTACCCCGCCTCATCGGATGTATGACACAGTAGATAACTCACTATACTTTTTCCAAAATATTGTCCCAACCGACCAGAAAGCGAAATGGTAACGACTACGGCCAAATTAACCACGCTTCAGGTAAGAATTTGTGCAATAACTTTCTTATTTCTGCGTCAATTTTCATGCGGTTTGTTGCATGTACTCAATCTCCGAGCAGAGTTGTCGTTCGTTACTCTCACATACATCTCTGCAACGGCCTGGGCGTATGAATGACAAGAATCTTGTCAAAGCGAGGAAAACGTGTATTATTACTGTTTAACTGTTTCATGTGTAACATAATAAAGTAGACAAAGAAATGATGATTCTGGTTACATTTGAAAGGCACTATAACTGATGAAATAACCCATATACAATGGAACTATTTTCTCAAGCCTCCTTACCAATGGCAGGAATTTTGTGCTAAAAATAGACTAGGTTTAAGGTTTTGTTTTGATAAATCGTCGGTGTTGTTATATAACATCGTATCTACGGCTTGAATCAAATCGTAGTTGCGAGATTTTATAACAACACTTACGAAATACTATTGTTTGCCCGAAATACGCCACGGTTAGCTGGATAAAATCGTTCCCTATCAGAATGAAACGTACAGAAAATTTGAATGAATGACATCAATCTAAAAAAATTAAATTATTTTCGTTGGAAAATGATATTAAATTTTAAGCACCGTGAAGTATGACATATTTTGGACTTTGGAAAAGAAAAATTATTTGTTATTGCCGTTTTGATGTGACAGAAAATGACGTAATCAAGCAGATGATGACGCAATACTCTCTGAGGCAACCACAGAGGTGAATGTAATGAATGAACCGTGTGCAAGAGAGTGGCATGTACTCCGTCTTACTGAGCCCTTTCCTCAGATGTATTACTGATCGGGAAACTCCTTGTACTTTTCTCAAAAATCGATCCCAACCGACTAGAAAAAGGGCCTGGATTTTTTGTCGTTTTTCTGGTCGGTTGGGATCAATTTTTGGACAAAGTACAAAGATTCTACAAACAAGTCATATATCCGAGGAAAGAGCTCACTAATGCGGGGTACATGCAACAAACCGCTTGAAAATTGAAGCAGAAATAAGAAAATAATTGCACAATTTCTTACCTGAAGCGAGTCAAAATTTGTCCGTATACTCCAAATTCGTTATCCATCCCATCATGCACAATCCCCACCGTGATATTGTATGCTGAGTACAAAAACAAACTTTTATAGCGTTCGTTGTTTATATTGTGCTTGAACTTAAAAAACAGAATCTTAGATTTGGAACCCATCAACAATGAGAGTCAAACGCTTGTATAAATAATGAGGCTCTTATGTTATGTCAAAGGAAAACAATCCACACGTAAATAAACAAAGACGTGATTCAAAGTAATAATTTTGGGTTAAAAACGTAACTCTTAAAGGGGCTCATTCTATGTTTTTATGCTTCCGAACTGTTCGGGAACTCATATTTGTGCATGGAAAAACAATTAGCAATGGATAAAAACCTCAATCTCGGCGAAAAAACAGTTTTCCTTTGCTATAGATCAATCCTTTACAAGCGTGTTTACACATTCTATTTTTACTTCAAAACAAGACAAAGTCAAGGTCAACGAGACACACCTCCGCGATATTAACACACCGTACAACCGGCTGTGTGAATGAATGTGACCTTATTTGCGAGGAATAAGTGAAAAGGTTTATTTTGTACATGTACAAGCACTGAACATTTATACGCGTATTTATCAACTATAGAATACCAAATATCCTTTCGTTTATTTATAAAAGTAAATTCATTTGACCTACCGTGCACATGACATCAGATGCCGAATCTGTCTTCGCTGACTTTCTACGCAGCCGGTTGTACGGCGTGTTAAATCTCGCTGAGCACATATGACGTATCTCTGACGTAATTGATTTTTGAAGGTTGGGCATATGTAGCCGTTACAAAACAAAAACAAGGACGACCAGCATGTTATTAATTGACTTGGATTTTAATACTTAATAAAGCTCGACGAGTGGTAATAATGGACATAAATGATCTACCCCTTCAGGTTGGTAATTTCATACGTTATTTCTGGTTTGTAATTATTGTGCCATTTGCATTTTCGACAGCCTAGCTCGTCCCCCTTTAAAATAATCCTAGGGGGTCTGTAATGAATAAGCATGATTAAATGTGCGTATTTCTCCTAAGCCGTGGGACATTTGTTTTCAGAACACAACCTGTAATGGCCATGATACTGGCATTAACTAAGCCTTATATCCGGGGCGCCATTACAGCAGTCTATTATATCTATGCACATTTCTATACAGTACAAATTGTCATGTATTTTCACTTACCATAGTACAATGTATATAGCTTAGTGTTCAACCTGCTTTTTGGACCAATAAAATTGCAGTATATTTTAAACTTTCGCAGCTATATTTCGCATAAACGAGCTGTTGGCTAGTTTATATGACGTCTATACATAGCCACGCCCCTGTCTCCAATAAACTGCTAGCGAACACTAAGTCAGGTAGAGTCTGTATAGTATATTCTACGCGATATAAACATTCAATGCGTTGTGCGCGTTTGAATGTTTATTTCGCGTAGAATCTACTATTCAGCCTCTATCTAATACGTAAACGTTTGTCTAGATAAGAATTCATCAAGTAAACGAAGTCATTATATAAAATTTTGCCTACGTAATGTTATAACAAAGAGTTAAGCTTTTGATCAGACAATAGAAAGTCATCTATTTGTGTAAATTTGGCAAGCATTATTCAATGCAAACATACACAAGCGGAATGACACAGTATCTGCGTGATATCTGCTTGGAAATATTTACGCAACTTGCGATTTATGTTTCAAGTTCATAGAAAACATAAAACTCCTTGCAGACCCAATTATCGCATGTTTGTATCAATAATCAAACGCACCCAAATGTTTTATAATTCTCATAAATTTTATTGCAGATAGCTCGTATCAACAATTATTTGGCATATTTTGATAATCTATATATTTTATTTGCGTTATGATTAATGCGTTTACTTCAATCTTTCTCGTGTTGTACAAGAATGTAGGCCTACGTAGAGAATGTTGCACGAGCAATTTCACTTGACTTGTACACTTAATGACACTTCTAACGCAACACCGACCTTTTTGAAAATAATTTGAAATCTAATAAACATTTTTTGTCAAATTTTCAACAAATACATGTATAACTCATTTACATGTATATATGCTAAATATTTGTAATTTTTATAAATGAATATTGAATAGAAATTATTAAACTTGCTTTTCATATGATATGATTTTAAAAGTCTTGGTAAAAACCTAAATATTTCTATGTTTGGATCAACCGATTTGGATGCAATTTTCAGAAAATGTGTAAACGTTATTGATTTATATTTACTGAAAATTTCATAAGACAAAATACATTACTTATTCAATTATGATGAAAAATGTAAGTATTGCGTTAGAAGTGTATCTAAGTGTATATGGGATCGTAGATATTGCTGACCAAAACTTAACCCATTACCAGACAACAAAATTTTAGACTGTTCCAATTTGAAAGGTGTTGCAGACGACAATTTCAAGTTCATGGAATTTTGAAAATCTTTTTATTTTGGATTAGAAAACATTGTGGAAAATGATGAAATTGCTTGTCACAAGCAATTTCTTCATTTTTCACAATGTTTTCCCAGGCCTTTTCTTTTGAAGGAGTCAAAATGCGTCACTGTGCAGTAATGGGTTAATATATGATGGTGGTTTTTGCCTTTGTAAATGCAAATGTGCAATATTTTGTTTATTTTTTTTTTTATCTAACTGCGTCGTTTCGTCGAGACTATTCAAATGACCACCCACAACAAAGGGTTTGAATTTAAAATAACAAATTTAGAATGCCTTTACCCCCTCTTATCTCGTGCTCCGACAGACATTGAATATGATTGAACCGAGGTTTGTTTATTATGCATTGATTTCATGTACTCCTTAACGGATTCTTCCCAGTAAAATTGCTTAAAGTGACATTTCAGAATTTTTTGTCATAATTTTTACTTTTATTTTCATCTGAAAGAGCATATTTCCTTATGAAAATTCTGAAAATTTCAAGCCAAAATATTGTGCCGTTTACGAGAAATTTATATTTTTGTGTTAAAATTGAACAAATTGTTGCGGACAACAGTTCGGATTTATATGCAATTTATCGGTTATGTCTCAACTTTAAATGCGTGTTACTCGCTTATTGGCAACAACTTAAAAAAACTAATAGTATTTATACTCATTAGAATAACAAATCTTGGCATCAAGACATACTTTAAAAAATTGAAATCGGAATGAAATGTCCCTTTAACCCTTACCGAAAACTGGGCTGACTTTGATGTCTCTAATATTGGAAAAACATAGGAAATATTTGAGACAAAAGATGACAAGCAACCACGGTGGATAATCACGTGATACAATATTCTCAGAAAATCTTTAATAATTTTGTAAATACTGGACCGATTTGAATTCGGTTTGAAGCAGAGAATGTGGACATACGTCACGCATTAGATGAACGTGGTTGATTTTTGAAATATCAACTGATAAAAAAGTTCTTGAAAATAAAAATTTTGGCTTATCTTCAATAACTTTTCTTATCAGTTGATTTTTCAAAAATCCAACACGTCCAGCTTATTCCTGACATTTTCCCACAGTCTCTGCTTCAAACCGAATTCAAATTGGTCAAGTATTAAAAAAGATATTGAAGATTATCGGAAATTCTGAGTCACGTGATTATACACCGTGAGCAACGTTCTCTCATTTTGCGCCAAATAGTCTGCTTTTTATTGTGTACAAATCTCATCTTTCTACAAATTCGTTTAGTTACATTTCAAAATACACATTTAGATCAGCCTAAAATTTTTCGGATTAGGTAAAGATAAGGATATTATAAGATACCGGTATCGGAATGTCAGTTACCGGATATTGTAAATCCATGTTAAAATACACAATATGGCGGGCTAATGGGTTTTCAATGCACAGTGCTTTATCTTTATCGACATTTTGTTTGTAGGGATGAAACACGAAACCCGGTTTGTTTATTATGATATGATTACTCTGCTATTTTCAGAATCTTGTTCATGTCATAGCAGAATTTCTGTTTTCATAATATTAGTTACAAAGACGCAACCATTGGTTTTCGCATCCGTCGTTTTTACATTTCCATTTATCCGCAACGTATTAAATTGAAGAGGGTGTAATTAGATGTAAATTAATATAGTTATAAAACTGCAACACTCTATGGCATACTTATTTCAATATTCAATTTCGAAAGCACAATTGGGTCATTAAATATGTATACATACATGCTAATATATTCATTAAATCAGTACAAAGTTCTTATGGAAATAGGAATAGGCCTAGTTAAGACATCTATGTCGTATACGGTTATGGTATAACATTAAGGAAAGAACGGATACACATAAACAGGGGACTTAACCCTTTCCCAAACTACAAAATTTTAGGGTGACCCCCTTCAAAAACTGCCGCAAATGACAAGATAGATGCTATTAAAGATATGATTTGTGTAAAATATGGCACAGAAAATATTGAGACAAAAGGAGAAACTGCTGGTCATCAGCAGTTTCTTCTTTTGTTTCAATGTTTTCCCAAGCCTTTTCAATTAGGGACGCCAAAACCAGGTCTTGTTTGGGAAAGGGTTTATGGGTTATTGTGCCAATATTTAGACATTTTGTCTGTTTTTTCCTAAGAATACATATATATGGTGTTTGATTATTTCTTTGATGGAAAAATATTTATCTCCTGAAGACACCAAGCCAGTAAACGTTTTAGTTAGCCTACATTTGTAGAATATCTTAATTCATTTGATACACTGGCTGATCTTGAACCCTGTAGGGCTCAAAAGCCTTAACCCATTACCAAACGGCAAAATTTTAGACTAGTCCAAATTCAAAGATGTTGCAGACGACAATTTCAAGTAAATGAAATTCGAAATATTTTTGGCTTTTAACAGAGAAAACATTGTGGGAAATGAAGAAATTGCTTGTCACAAGCAATTTCTTCATTTTCTACAATGTTTTCCAAGGCCATTATCTTGTGGGGAGTCAAAAAGAGTCATTGTGGGGTAATGGGTTAAAGGATCTTTTTCTAGATCCTGGCTCAATAATGTTGCATATCTGTATCATCCTGTCCAAAAAATAAAAATGGCGGGAAAAAAGTATGAACTATTGTTTTTGGATTACATATCACTGCATTACACGCAAAGAGCATATGATTCACATATAAGAACGCACATAGTGCACTTATCAATAGTTTTCTAAGCATGACCGAATATAGCTGCTTTTCAACTTAAATATATTATCTTTTGGGTAACAATTCATCCTGGTAAATGATACATGTAAGATTGTTTGACACATTTTTTTTCTTCATTTTACACAATCTTAAGCTTTCATTTTTGGGGGTCAAAAAACGTCATTATGTAAGAATGGTTTAATCAGTTTATTTACAATAAAACAATTAGGATATGGTGCTGTAACGAAGAAAAATCTAATTTGAGCCAACCTACTGCTTCATAATTGTGCAAATTGATAATACAAATTAATAAACAGACGCCTTAATCCCATAAATATGTATACTTATGTAATTATACAAGTAGACTTTCTCACATTTTTGCACTGCATATAAATGCTGAGTACAAAAAACATTCTTTTATAGCGTTCGTTGTTTACATTGTGCTTGAACTTAAAAAAACAGAATCTTAGATGTGGAAGCCATCAACAATGAGAGTCAAACGCTTGAATAAATAATGAGGCTCATATGTTATGTCAAAGGAAAACAATCCACACATAAATAAACAAAGACGTGATTCAAAGTAATAATTTTGGGTGAAAATGTAACTCTTAAAATAATCCTAGGGGGTATGTAATGAATAAGCATGATTAAATGTGCGTATTTCTCCTAAGCTGTGGGACATTTGTTTTCAGAACGCAACCTGTAATGGCCATGATACTGGCATTAACTAAGCCAATTATATCCAGGGCGCCATTACAGCAGTCTAGTATATCTATATGCACATTTCTATACAGTACATATTGTCATGTAATTTCACTTACCATAGTATATAGCTTATGCTATGGTCACACATAGCCGGGTGACGAACCGGTTTTAGATCTTATAAACCGTACACGGTTTTGCTACGGAATTCGGGGGTGATTTGCATACTCGACGGGTTGATACGGCAAGATAAGGGTTTTCAATACGGATTTCAGAAAGCAAGGTACGGGTTTTTAAGGGTCGATACGGGTCGACACGGGTAGGACTGAATATTATAAATATATGCATCTGCGGGTCAATAAGGGTCGGTGCGGATTAGGTACACGGGTCGACACGGGTCGACACGGAATATGACACTTCCGTGCACGGATATTGAAATCAACGTGCTGGCAAAATCATAAAAATCGCAGTCACACATAGCCGGTTTTCGACACGGGTCCACACGGAATTAAAAACCGTGTCGACCCGTTTCAACCCTTATTGACCCGTATCGTAACCCGTATCAATTCCGTGTGAATTTCGAGGCGATGATACGGTTTCATAAAGTTTTTGGTCTTGTTCAAAAATCTAAACGGATTTCGAAACCGTATCACCGCCCGTGGGGACCCGTGTCTCACCGTATTGACCCGCACGGACCCCTTTCAGCTAGAAACAAAAGCCGTATCTACCCTTTTCGTGTGAAGAATTGCCTTTATTATTATTATTATTATTATTATTATTATTATTATTATTATTATTATTATTATTATTATTATTATTATTATTATTATTATTATTATTATTATTATTATAATAATAATAATTATTATTATTATTATTATTATTATTATTATTATTATTATTATTATTATTATTATTATTATTATTATTATTATTATTATTATTATTATTATTATTATTATTATTATTATTATTATTATTATTATTATTATTATTATTATTATTTTTATTATTATTATTATTATAATTATTATTATTATTATTATTATTACTATTACTATTATTATATCTTATTCCTATTTTTTCCTTTTTTGCGATGAAGAGTAGACCACTGTCGATGTGATTTTGTCCGAGGGATATTTGTGCCAAGCGGCAACTAAAAGAGAAGCATTGATCCTGGCTATTTTTGTCGGTGATTTACAGCACTTTTATCACTAAATACAATTTCATGTTAAGACGTTGCTATGCCAGTGACGCGACGGCGTGTTGAGGCAGATACCTTGCCTGTCAAGAAAACATCGATATAAGATTGTGCAACGAGCTAAAAATTGTCAAAATGTCGACGGTTCCGCATTGCCTCCGTCGTAATATTTCAAATGAAACTGTTTGTCAATCAGTCCCATAAAAATGAGGCCTTTACAGAAGCGAATGTCATTTCTTTGTATCCGTTAATAAGCAGGTGGTATGCACGTCGTCGAACGAGACCCGAGAGGGAACACTATGCAATATATCGAATAAGGCTCTGCGAGATGTCTACGACACAATTTCTGACAGGGTAAATGAGTCGAAACACTTCGACAATATTTAAAAGTCGAGTAATCATCGACACTTTATCGACATCTTCAAACGTGAGAAAGCCGCCGATTGATCGTTTGATTGTAACTTGAAAGGCTGACATCTTACGGACCATACAAAAATACTACTTTCGTCGGCAAAGTCGTCGATCAATCAATAATGTCTGTTCAACTAATCACCAAAAAATTTCCCGATGTTACCAAAACCCGTCAATCACACAAAGATCGCTTTTACGTCGGCCGATGCGTCGATATATCGACGGGGTATCTCGTCAATACTACCAAAAACCGGCCCGCACCGTACCGCCGGCGCACTGGAGTATGTATGGGACTCCATGCAGTTCACGTGCATTGTACCGCTAGACATGAGGTCATTATTCGGTACAAGAATTAGATACGGGTTGAAAAGGGTCGATGCGGTATGAACCGGGTTGCCGCACACGGACTTGAAATCCGTGTCGAATTTTTTGACATAGTCAAAACATGCTCGCTGCCGTATCGTTCTCACAAACCGCACACGGAATCTAAACGGGTGGCGATACGGGTCAATAAGGGTTAAAACGGGTCGACACGGGTCGACACGGTTTTGATTCCGTGTGGACCCGTATCGTAAAAACCGGCTATGTGTGACCATAGCATTAGTGTTCAACCTGCTTTTTGGACAAATAAGATTGCAGTGTATTTTAAACATTCGCAGCTATACGAGGGGCGTTCAATTAATTTTGGAACTGAGGTTCTATAAGCCATAGTTATGTCTCAATTCAATTTTAAGTTTCTTCAACCCTTCGAAGTAATCCTCTTTGACACCCACACACTTCTGAAGTTTTGATATCCATTACTTATATGCCAATAAATGGGCCTCTTTTGAAACACCCCACAGACACTGGTAAATTGCACTGCATATGGAACATGAAGGCCTATAACGACGACCAGAGGCTTTTTTCGTCATCATGGGGAACACAAAAAAGCCACGAGGGTTTAAGCCCGGCTATAAGGGTGGATGAAGACGCTGTGCAGCATGTGTCTCTTTCGGGAAGTCTTGGACAAGATGACACCTGTGGACAGCTCCGTTGTCATGGAGTTGGTACATGCCTCTTTAGCCGGTCCTAGACCTGCTCTTTTCGCGATATTTCTTTACTTTCGCCGACATACATTTGTCGTATGAATGAACAGCAATAGTTGTACTATTTGAAACAGTAATTTGAACAATACACCCGTTATATTTGAAAATTGCCGCGTACAAAACTTTTGCCGCGCTTTTAATTTTTTGGCTATTACGAACCTTGCCTGATCTTTTCGCAACCATTGCTTGCTAATGACACGTCATTGGTGCTCATAATTGTAGATTATTGTTCAATCATTTGCATAAAGCTCAAAAAGTCCACATTTGTTACATTTATTGCATTATATCAAAATATATTTTGCACGGGTGGCTGTCTGTCACTTAGGCATTAAGTGGGGGACCCAATGGGAATAAACCTATCTGTGTTTCAACCGTTTCGTCAAAATCGTATAACATGTCCCCGATCAAAAACCAACTTTATCTGCTATTTCTTGCACATTGAACCATTCGTCTTTTTCGGTCTTGTCGGAATCTACAGCAACATTTGCTTGGGTACTTGCTCTACCCGGGTTGCCTGAGAGGGGGGCATCATTCAGGCCAATTTCACCAATTCTAATTTTTATTACCTTCCTAAAAACTGACGTATATTCAACGTTCGAATGTCCATGAATCTGATATAGTTCATTATATCCATGTGATGCAGATATTTCAAAGCCTATGCGACCTTTAATGTAGACCCGTTCATCCTACTTCAGTTCGTTTTCCATTTTGCGCGCAGCGAAATAGCCAGTGTATATGACTGAACCAACTTAAAAGTTCAATAACTTTTGAAAGAGTCAACCAATTTGTCTCAAATTTTGACCAAGTATAGACAGTAGTTTTCCCGTCCGATAGCCATAAGCACCACTAGTTCCATAGAACCGTGAGGTATGGTGGACCATTAGTACCACTTTTAATTGAACGCCCCTCGTATTTCGCATAGACGAGCTGTCGGTTAGTTTGTATGACGTCTATTAATTGCCACGCCCATGTCTCCAATAACCTGCTAGCGAACACTAAGCATGGTATAGTCTGTGTAGTAGATTCTACGCGATATAAACATTCAATGCGTTGTGCGCATTTGAATGTTTATTTCGCGTAGAATCTACCATTCAGCCTCTATCTAATACGTAAACGTTTGTCTAGATAAGAATACATCAACTAAACGAAGTCATTATTTAATATTTTGCCTACGTAAAGTTATAACAAAGCGTTAAACTTTAGATCAGCCAATGGAAAGTCTATTGCAGACAATATCTATGTGTTAACGTGTTCCTTGGTAAACTTGGCAAGCATTCTTCAAAGCAAACATAGGCCTACACGAACGGAATGATATACTATCGCCATGATATCTGCTCGAAAATGTTCTAGCACTTTGCTATTTATTCTTTAGATTCATTGAAAATATAACATTCCTTGCAGACCAATGATCGCATGTTTGTATCAATAATCAAACGCACCCAAGTGTTTTATAATTCTCATAAATTTTATTGCAGATAGCTCGTATCAACAATTATTTGGCATATTTGGATAATCTTTATATTTTATTTGGGTTATGAATAATGTGTTTACTCCATCTTTTTGATGTTGAGAAAAAACAATGTACCTATAGTTAATATAGGCGTAGGAAGGTTTTTAATGTGTGTGTGGGGGGGGGGGGATGTTTATGTGAATAGAACCCAACCATGCGTAGCGTTTCTAGGGGGTCTGGGGAAAAATTAAATTCTAAGAAGTCATTTCCTGTAATCTGGGCACTTTCAGACAACATTTTATACCTGTTTATACCTGGACCTTTCTTAAAGGAAAATATGGGTGTATTATTGGGGGCACAGGATATGCTAGCCCCCCCCCCCCTTCTAAATTATAAGGGGTGTCTGTCACCTGGCCCTCCTCTTCCTACGCCAGTGGTTACCAGAAATTGTAAATCCATGTTAAAATACACAATATGGCGGGCTAATGGGTTTTCAATGCAAAGCGCTTTATCTTTATCGACATTTTGTTTGTAGAAATGAAACACGAAACCCGGTTTGTTTATTATGAAATGATTATTTTGCTTTTTGTTCAGAACATTTTTTTCCATTCCTTTAAGAATTATTCATTAACAATATTATTCATATAGATGCAAGTCGCTGATAATTTCAAAAGTTTGAATCTTATGTCTTCGGTTGTAGCAAATTTATGTTACAATATCTATTTTAGTTACATTCGTTGTTGTATTCGTTATTTTTCTCCGCGAAAAAATAAATGTTAGTGGACATAATCGGTACTGATCCTACTATTTTCGGCTAAACCTATAGATATATATCTTACATGCTCATGCCATACGCACGTGTACTTATTTCAATATTTAACCCATTACCAAACGACAAACTTTTAGACTCCTCCAAATTAAAAAATGTTGCAGAGGACAATTTAAACTGAATGAAATTTTACAATTTTGGTCTTTTTGCGTAGAAAATATAGTGGGAAATGAAGAAATTGCTTGTCACTGTGTGGTAATGGGTTAAACACGATTTGGACAATTAAAAAAACATATCTGCGAATATGTTCAATAATTCAGGACAAATTTTTTTATGGAAATACAAGTAGTAGGCCTAAGTCCTACACTGTATATAATATAAAGTATTACATTAAGAAAAGACCTATCTTCGCAAGCCAAGGGTGACATCTACGACGTAACACCCTTGGCGTATTTAGTCCGATTTTCTTGGTCTCCTGGAAAGCGTTTTCATTGGTTCCAGTGAGATCTCGCTGGAACCAATCAGATTGTCGACTTATACATTTGTTATGAGTAACCAAATCATGACAACGGGCGGGAAAAAGCATTGCATTTACAACTCAAAAACGCAAAGATGGGCGATTTTTCCTAACAATTTCACTGCAATAGACAGGAATTCCCTAACTTTAATCGACGAATTATTATACTGTCGCCAATTCGACCAAAAAATCAGCTAACTTTTACATAATCCACATGACGTATGACGCGAAAGACAACGCGCGTTAATGACGTCATCAATAATGGACGAAAACAACCAGCAGAACAACCGCTAGGCGGCGCTTCGCGATTTCAAGAAAATCGGACTAAATCCGCCAAGGGTGAATACAAACGTTCAACCTTGGCTAGCGAAGATGGAAAAGACCTGTAACACAAAAATTTATGGGTACTTTATGGGTTCTAATGCCAATAGATAGACACTTTGCCTGTTTCCATAAGCATATTCTTATATTTATGGTGCTCATCTAGTTCCGTTTAAGAAAGATTTTATTTCGTCTGAAGATGTTAAGCGGAACTCTTAACCCATTACAACACAGTGACTCTTTTTGAATCCCTACAAGATAATGGCTTTGGAAAACATTTTCGAAAATAAACAACTTGCTTGTAATAAGCAATTTCTTCATTTTCCACAATGTTTTCTACACAAAAGGCAAAAAAAATCAAAAAATTCTAAAAATTCGTTCATTTGATATTGTTGTCTGCAACATCTTTGAATTTGGACAAGTCTAAAATTTTGTCGTTTGGTAATAGGTTTTGACGAGTTTGTCAAATGTACGAACATTTTTTCGAATGACAAATATTAGACCGGAATCTAGAAATAGAGTCCCTGATAGCATTTGAGACAGTCGTGTTTTAAGGTCAGTCTGACCCGAGACGCGTTTTTAGAGCGAGATCTTCCAAAGATTTCTAAAAAGGCTTTAGATAAAGCGTTAATACAGAAAAGAAAATTGACCGAGGTGTTCCAAATGTTTCATAATTCATACAAATGACGTCATGATGACGCCATTTGTATAAAATATGGGGCATTACCATGGTACCATGGGGCATTCGGAACAACTCGGTCAATTCTCTCTTTTATTATTTCGACAGAGAATCGAGGGGTTCCGCACAAAGTATAGGCTAATTCGTGCTTTCATGGTTGCTATGTAGCACGAAGAAGCTAAGCGGGAACTTAAACGATTCTTGATCCGACTACGTGTCTGAAGGCTGATCTGAATATTTGTAGGTCCCAATTTCAAGCATCTAAGGACCGTTTTCAAAATCCCAGCTCATGAGTTTATAAAATGCATTTATTTGCAATAAAACAATTAGGAGGGAGTACCGCAAGAAAGAAAGATCTGATTGCCGATTGCTTCATAATTAAGCAAAATAATTATACAAATCAATAAGAACAGAACAGAACAGAACAGAACAGTTTATTATCAAAACTTGTACATAGCACATCGTTTTTTACAAAATACAAAAAATTAACAAAACGTGATACATATATGGATGTAGGAAACACATTTAGAAGAAAGGAAGGAAGGAAAATGAAATTAGTTTACTAATATCTTAAAAGGAGAGTGAAAAAAAGATACGTTTTACAATAATTCAATTCTTTTGGAAGTAGCAAACTTAACAAAGATAGCAGTATTTGAAAGCATTTTCTTATCATTTGAAGTTAATAGATCAATGCATTTAAACATAGATGGACGATTACGAAATTTGAAATTGATGAAACGTTTTCTAAAATCATCATGACAAGGACATGAAAAAAGAAAGTGGAAAATATCTTCAACTTCATTTGAATTGCAGCATTGACAAAAACGTTCTAAACGTGGAATTGGAGGTCTACTATATCTACCAGTTTCGACCCTTAGGTTAAGCATGGAAAATCTTAGTCTCGTAAAAAGTATTCTTAAATCTCCTGATAAATGATCTAAATATGGCTCGTATCCAAAAGTGGTTTTCAGTAAAGAATAATCATTTAAAGCCGAGCTATTCTGAATTGTATTTTGCCAATCTTGAACAAAACAATCAATTACTCGTTGTTTGAAAATGTTTGGAAATGATTTGATATATGCTTCATTTTGGACAAAATTAAAGACATCGGAAAAACCGAAATCGTTTAAAAGACTTTTGATATTGCTGACCCAATTTTTATAACCGTTATTGCTGTCTGTTAACGCCTGCTTATAGACCGAACTCAGAATTATATTGTCAGAATTAACTATTTTACACCAATATTTCACAAGCCGGTAATATCTTGATATATATAGAGGATATCGACCTAGGTCGCCATAAACTGCAGCCGATGGTGTTGTAGTTCTGACCCCTAAAATGCGCTTCAGAAACTTAAGGTGAATGCGTTCAATTTCTCTAAATTTAGAATATCCGCATATTTCTGATCCATATAATAAGGTTGAAGCTACGACAGAATCAAATAACTGACATTGAGAATTAAGACTAATCGGGATATTTCGACATTTATGATGCAAGAAATTTAAACTTTTTAAGGCTTTACCGACGACATGTTCAGTATGATTTGCAAAAGTTCCCGTATAATGGAATACACAACCAAGGTAATTAAAATCATCAACAATTTCAATTTTAGTATTGTTATAAGACCATCTTTCGTCGTTTTTAATTTTTCCCTTTTTGCGAAATACCATTATTTTTGTTTTTTCTTCATTTACTTGTAAACCCCATTTATTGCAATATTCGTGAAGCTTATTTAGTTGGTCTTGAAGTTCAATTGGTGATTTAGCAAGAATTGCCATATCGTCCGCGAATAATAAAAGAACGATAATAACGTCATCAATTTTGATACCCGCGTCTATGTTTCCTTGTAAAAATAACTCTAAATCTTCTAAGAAGAGCGATACCAGTAATGGTGACATTATTTCACCCTGTCTTAACCCAACGTATTGGTCGAAGAAATCAGAAAATTTATTTTGAGATTTTACACAAGACTTTACGTGTTGGTACATATTTCTTATCACGCGTAAAAGTTTACCTTGGATACCTGCTTTATGCAGCTTGAACCATAAGGCCTTTCTATAAATCCCATCGAAACATTTTTGTAAGTCTACAAATGCTACATACATGCGTTTCTTTTTATTTAAAAAGTTTTGAACAATACTCAAAAGTGAAAACATTGCATCAATAGTAGAACGTTCTTTTCTAAATCCGAATTGCGCGTCAGATCGAGAATAGTTTTTTTCACAATATATTTCCAAACGCTTGTTTAGAATAGAAGTGAATTATTTTGAAAAACAACTTAATAATGTAATTCCCCTATAATTAGTAGCACAATTCTTATCTCCCTTTTTATGAAGGGGAATAATAACACCTTCGCACCATTTCTTTGGAAAAATACCTGAATCAAGAATTGAGTTGAAAACGTCACAGAGATGTGGCGCAATAATGTCTACAGATTCAATAAAATATTCATTTAATAAGCAGTCGTTTCCATATGCTTTACCTGCTTTCAAGCGCTTAACTGCAGAATAGATTTCATCTTGGGTAATTTTACTGTCAAGTTCAATACAATTGTGGGATAAATCGTTAAACTCATAATTGTTGTCAAAATTTTCTGCGTCATCATTTGTACATTGAAAAATGTTATTTTCTAAATTAGAGAAATAATCATAGAATTCTTTTGCGGACACATTATTTTTACAAGACTTTTTCTTTTGACTAAAATATTTCCAAAAATCCTTCGGTTTACTTGATTTCAAATCTTCAATTTCTTTTACTTTTTTTCTAACATATTCTTTCTTTTTCTTTTTCGTCAATGTTTTATACGACTGTTTATTATTACACAAATTTTGTCTATTTTCTGCTGAAGGATGTTTTCGAAAAACTTCTACAGACTGTAAATACTTCTTTTTGGCTGTCTGACATTCTCGATCAAACCAATCTGCGTTTCGAAATTCATTATCATTTGACGTGTTTTCCCCACTAAAGGTATAAGACTTGGTAAAAAGAGGATCAGCAACTTCTCGCAAAATTTCCGTAAATTTGTCAATAGTATTATTTATAGACTTATCACATGACACATTTATTGAATCTACCAAATTATTTAAACGCGGTAAATTGGCTATTAATCCAGATCTGAATAGCTCTTTAAATTCATTTTTAATTGGACGTCCGAAAGGACGTACAATTCTTATAACCACTTTTGGACAGGCGAAATGGGTTTTCATTACCAAAAAACCCTTTCTCAGACTCAATTGCCAGTTGACCAAAATTCAAAATAGATTTTGCGACCATACAGGAAAACTGTCGTATCTTTTCCTACTTTCTATGTGTTCTCTAACAAATACTATAAGATTCATTGGCCGATTCAATTCATGCCACGTCTTAACCAACTTTACGATCTTTTTTCGATTTAATCATTTTCTTGTAGTTTTTTTTTACTTTCGTAATATTTATTGTGTAAAGGGTAAGATCTTTAGAAAGCGATACATGCATACACTATGGTTATAATGTAAACAGACACCCTATATCATCAGCAGCAGCGATAGCTCAAACGGGAAAGGATTAACCTCGCAACCTTTTTTCAGTTTGAAATTTGGAACGCCGTTGGTTCAAAACCAGTTCGGATTATTTCTTCTGTAAAACGTTTGTTTTTCTTGATGTGTTTACTGAAAACACACATTTTAGAATGATTACCCAATTTAATGTACGTATTGTGTATGATAGGTTCCTTTTCTTCACGAGACGTACTTTGGAACCAGGGTTTTGAAATTGATTATCGGGGAGTGAGTTCATTTCGCAACTGGGGTTCGACTCGATGACAAATCGGGGTTCCATCTGAACAGCCTCAGATGAGACACTAGTGAAATCCACCTTTTCAGAAAAATAGTTGCTCTTACGAGTTTTTTTTTTTTTTTTTTTTTTTTTTTTTTTTTTTTTCTCCAGCATCTGTATCACTGATATTCGACAGTATCATGACCTATTTACATACTGATCGATGGTCATGACAACAATGATTATTACTAGTATAAGACTAAGTGACAGCGATCTGTTTTTATTTCGTTTAAGCGACCCGTTTACGTGTATTGAGCTAAGAAGATGAAGCAATGGGTCTGCAACAGATGGTACCTGGATGATCGTATGAATATGTTTACAGATAGGGACATTGCTATTCTCAAATTTTCGTTGATAATGATATGAACATTAAAATTGCTTATTATACTCCACTGCCATTTTCCCGACGGCACGTTCCCAATTTCTTCTTTTTATGCACATCTGTAGATGTAAGGATGCTGCGGTAGTACTTGTATGAGGAATCCATGGTTAGGTGCTCCAATTCATCTGGTATTTTGTTTCAGGAAAAGTATGTATTGAATTTGTTTTGTAACCACAACCAGGGAAAACTGCTACCGTGTTTTTTTCTTTTTTTACTCTAAACAGGAATAAAAATCAAAGTGCTTGGAGCACTATATTTAGACGCCTCTCATTGATTGAGCGGAATTGTATGTAAATGATCGGCGTTTCATTACTTTATTTCGTTGAATTTGTGTTAAGATCGATTCTAAATCACTGCGGTCGTTTTTTCGCCAACGATGGTGGAGATAGAAGTCGAACAAGAGTGCCATGGTCACAATATACGCCGCCACTTATAAAACTTGAGACAAAAAAAATGACATTGACAAGGATTTATAAAAATTCACACAAAAACCTGTAAAAAGTTGTGTTCACAAAAAGGTTTTTATAAATATCCAGTCAAAAACCTGGAAGGAATTGCGTTCACGAGACTGAAATATCATTAAGCCCTAGAGACTAAGATTGAAGGGGGCATAACTCAGGCAAAAATCAATGAACCATAAAATCCTTACTTCATGCACATCTACCAATTAAGGTAATAACATCCACCAAGTTTCATAAGGATCCAGTCAGAATCTTAGAAGAAGTTGTGTTGACAAGGCTGCAATTTCAATCAGCCCCAGAGACTAAGTTTTAAGGGGGCATAACTCTAGAAAAAATCAATGAACCATAAAATCCTTCCTTCATGCAAATCTACCAATTGAGGTGATTGACCAAGTGTCATTAATATCCAGCCATAAACGTATGAGGACTTGCGTTGACAAGGCTGCAATTTCAATAAGCCCCACAGACTAAGTTTTAAGGGGGCATAACTCTGGCAAAAATCAATGAACCATAAAATTCTTCCTTCATGCACATCTACCAATTGAGGTGATAACATTGACCAAGTTTCATTAAGATCTAGCCAGAAACTTAGGAGGAGTTGTGTTGACAAGGCTGCAATTTCAATAAGCCCCAGAGACTAAGTTTTTAAGGGGCATAACTCTGGCAAAAATCAACGAACCATAAAATCCTTCCTTCATGCACATCTACCAATTGAGGTGATAACATTGACCAAGTTTCAAGAAGATCCAGCCAGAAACTTAGGAGGAGTTGCGTTGACAAGAAAAGTGGACGGACGTACGGACGGACGGACGGATGGACGGACGGACGGACAGACGGACGGATGGACGGACGGACAGACGGAGAAGATGACGCCAATATACGTCCGCCTCCGGCGGCGTATAAAAAAAGATGATTAAAAAGAACAATGTCTGAGTAGAATTCGAACCCAGGGCCTTCCGGATATAACATGTGTAAAGAGTACAAGGTGAGTGCTCTGCTAAGTGAGCTATCGCGGCTTTCATTTATGTAGCGCGTTGGCTTACATTTTGAATAAATTGCTTTGTAGCGTACTTTTTAAAATCAATGAAAAGTATAACTGACGACAATACTCATAGTAAACCGAAACAAGAAGACAAAAGCGCTAATCACATGGCCTTAATTGAATTTGGTAATCAAATTAATAGTGATTATTCATAGCGACAAATCAGTTGTCTTGAAACGGCAATCAAATCAATTTGAAGCCTGAGAAGGGTTTTCTGGTATTAAAGCCGATTTCGTATGTCCGAAACCGATCTTATAGAATTAAACACAGAAGAATGAATAAAATATCTTTCGTTCATGTACAATCCCGCTCAATCAATCAGAGACGTCCAATTACAGTGCTCTCAGCACTTTGATTCCATTTTGTTGTTACAAAATCAAAATTTTCTGATTGAACAGAAAAGAATTTGCATGACAAAGTAAAATGCAACGAACAATGGTCACTAAATTCGGAAATTGGAGACACTGCAAAATGAGCAATGTTTGAAAAATTGCATTCTTCAGTTAAAACATAATCAATCACGGACGCACCGTTAGATGCTACATAGGTAAAATTGCCGATATTTTGATCATCGCTCAAACGACCGTTAATTAATCTCAAATCATGCGCTTTACACAAGTCCAACAACTTTATACCAAATTCGTTGCATTTCATGTCCTGTGAGGCCCGGTCAAGGTTCACGTCGGATTCTTGATAATCGATATTCCCATCGGGATCGGAAATGTCAAACACAATAAAGTCCCTTTTTTGACCGACTCTACTATCAAAGTCACCACATAGATATATATCCCCATTACCTTTGAACAATTGAATATCATTTTCTAGCATCTCAAACAAATCTACATTGAAAGTGTTATACAATGGAGATTCACGGCACCAAATATAAGAACCACAGAGAAATACATCTCTCTCGAAATGGAAATATTTAGCATCAAGTTTAACCCAAATAATTGTATTCAGGTTATTTTTGATGATAGATATTCCTTCTTGTAAATCTTCTTTATAGTACAAACATATACCCCCGCTACAGCGCCTTGCCCTACGGTGCTGGAATTTTCTATAGAAATTGTGCGAAACATAATTACTGAGTTCCACATTACTCTGGCTCGAAGTCCATGTTTCATATAGAAAAACAATGTCATGTTGTTTCAAAATATTTACAAAATCATCATTTCCTCTCTTAGCCTCCGAAAGACCATTTACATTCCAAGATAGAATAGAAAGTTCACTCTCAGCGTAACCCTACTCCTTAACCGGTTTTCCATCAATATAAAGAGTATCATAGGATAGCCATGCCTTCTTATTTTGCTGACGGGCCTCCTTTAATTTTGGAAGTAAACCCTTTCTCTTCGCGGACACTTCTTTCGGAAATTGCTCGAACACTGAATACGACAAACCTTTCAAATTCTTCCCATGCCTTTTCACAAAATCTTTATCCTTGAATTCATGGAATCTAGCAACTATCGCACGAGGCCCATTTGACGATTGTCCCATTCTGTGGACTCGATCAAATAACATCTTATCTGTAAGATCTTTGGCTATTTTCATTTTCTCGTGAAGGAACACCCTTATCTTTGATTCTGACTCTTCATTCGTTTCCGATTCATTTTCATCAATTCCAGTGAAAACCAAATTATTCCTCATAGATTGAGACTGTAAATAAACAATGTTCTCTTTTAACTTCTCGTTTTCAGTCTCAAGAGTTACTACCTTGTCACTCAGCAGTCCAACGGAAAAATCAGTACTTTCAATTTTATCTTGTACAAAATTCAGCTTCTCACTATAGACTTTACCTTTTTCCTGTATAGCAGACCACAAATACTTCAACTCTTTGTCAACTCTTTGTCAATATTTCCTACTTTCGGTTTTAACTCTTCGAGGGATGTTAATCTAGTCTCAATATTAGCACATCTCTGGTCCATTTGTGTAATTTTATTGTCAATTTTCTGTAGATACTTAATAATGTCATCATTTGAGGCTTTTGTGTGACCCTTATCTCCGTCGGTGCTCTTTTCACTGTTACTTTCAGCAGACGACATGTTTGTATTTACCCCGGACGGACCAACGGACGGACAGACAGACGTACTAGCTACTGGATCATGGAATACAATGTCTTAATCAAATACGAGGGACGGTCGGAAAGTAGTTGGACTTTTGACTAGTTCTCTAAAACCATTCAACTTTTTAACAAAATTCTTTCTACACTGTTTGAACAAATTGTCCATCTATGTCTATGCATTTCTTCAATATTCATAGGAGCTTTATTATTCCCACTATTAACCATGACGTAGACCCACTGTATTAGGTACAGTGAAACAGGCGAAATCAAAGGCGCCATGGACGCAAAATTCTTCCCAGCAAGCATTTCTTCAGTTCTAAACACAAATAAAAGTCACGTGGGGCAAGGTCTCGGCTATAAGAAGAGTAAAACAACTATTGTCATGTGTAAAAGTTGATAATCTCCACTGCGTGTGCGGTGATATGGTAGCATGCATAATCATGAAGTAGAAAACATTTTTCTTTGCTAATCTGGGACGCGTTTACTTCAGCATTTATTCTTAGATTTTTTCTGAATTACTTCAGAATTGTACTTGGCATTGACAGTTTTTACCATTTGACATGAAATGAGTAACTTTTAATCCTCGTGAATCCCCAAAAGCAACAAACATGGCTACCAACCGAAGGTAACAGCTTAATCTTTTCAGGGGTGGGGAACCAGCTCGTTTTAATGACTGCTTTGACTGATTTTTTTATCCAAAATTCGGAATTATGAACCCTTATTTAATCTTCAGTGATAATGTAGTTCAAAAACTTAACTCCTTCGCGATTAGAATGACCAGAATGTTCTTTTGTTTTGATTACCCCATTGTTTCTCTAACAAATGGCCTATGGTACATGAAACACCTATCACATATAAGTGGACAGAATATAGTAAATATAAAACTATCTTTGAAAATAAACTGACCACATTATTGGCAAATGGTTGGAGATTCCACCAATATATAATGTGTTTATACAGTTGCAACTGGAGAGACAGTAGCACGAAAAGTCCAACTACTTTCCGACCGTCCCTCGTAGGACTGAGTTGGCTTGTTTTAAAACGTCACTTACGTCAATTTCTTCATTAGCAGACGACCCTCTTGTTTTTAAAGCCTTTGTTTGGGAAGGGTTTTGTCCATCACCGTTATCGCTTTCGCTGGATTTTTTCCTTTTCTTTTTCTCCTTCTTTTCCCTGTTAGCTTTTCCCATTACCAAATCAATATTCCAATTTAACTATATTTCACTAAATTATCACTGTCAATTATAAGCGAGATAAATAAGACAGACGCATCAATAACAACAATATGATTTTTTCTGTAATTATGCAAGCAGAATGTCTCACATTAATGTTTGCACTGTGTAATTATATTGTAAGCAGAAACACAAAACTACCATTTATAGCAAGTGTTATGTATATGTACATGAAATCAAAATCAAATTTTAGATATGAACGCCACCAAAGATGGGAGTCGCACGCTTGCAGAAATAATTATTCTCTAAGTTGTATAACACCCCATTTACACATACGATGAGACTTAAATCGGTCCTTAATCGGTGAATTATTTCTCTCATGTGAACGGTTGTCATCGGTGTCAGAATTTCAGACTTTATGTGTAACAGGGTATCGGCGATAAATGGCTTATTGATCGGTAAAATACAAAGTAGATCGGTTGTCTGTAGGCGACAAATAGCTGGCTAGTAGGAGCTTGGTCGGTGATGATCGCTTATTTGCTTAATTTACCATCGGCTGTCGTCGCTTTTACAACGGTTGTCAATCGGGTAGTCGGTGATTGATCGGTGATTGATCGGTGTTCGACCAGAGGTCTATCACTTTCCATCGGATACAACCGGTGATCCGTATGTGTTCAACGGTCAAAGATCGGTGATGTCGGCGATGAATAGCTGGCAAATCTTTATTCAGCAGACTGCCGTCGGTTTTTTCATTAAAATGATACATAAGCGATGAAAACCGATAAATTTTAGTTAAGTATATGATATAATGAATGTTGGAATGGCAATCTGGACAGCAGTTTGGTCTATTGCTGCAACAGCAAGCTTTCTTAAACCTCGGACATGGCATTCGCTTGGGCCCCCGAGGCGGAAGTGGTCGCCGCCGTAGGAGACAAAGATGGTGGACAAAGCAATGGCTAACGCCAGAAAAAGACTTTAGTTTGGGCAATACAGCACTATCCTAGCACTATCCTAGCCGAACTCAGAGATCGTGACATCAGTGCGTTCCAAGGCTATCTGGGGTAGAATCCCCATAATGCGCCATTTTGAAATCTAAGACACCAAAAGGACATGTAATAATTTTTCAGTTAAAATTTTTATATTCGTTATCTTGGACTGCAGCACAAACTCAGCTCGCAGATCAAGGGCGAAAAGCATTTCATTCTATAAGACAGCTCCAAAAGTCATTCGGTTATTTTTCGCATTCTGATGCTTTTAAACTGTTTGACAGCATGATAGCTCCTGTTCTAACTTTCGGGGCTGAAATTTGGGGTACAACCTATAGCGAAGCTACGGAAAAGCGCAATTAGAATTTTGCAGATATTTTATGGGTATTAATTCTACAAGTAATAATACATTGTAGTATGATTCTTGGCGATTGTAGGCGTCTTCCGATGTATGTTATATATTATATCACATGAAATGTGTTAAATTTTGGTGTCATTTACTGCGTATGCCGAACAATAGAAATGCTTTAAATTGTTATAAAATGATTAAGTCATTTGATGAAACAAATAGATATACATGGGCAACCAAAGTAAAAAAATATTTTGTTTAGGTATGGCTTTGGATACGTTTGGATCGCACAAGATATAGGGGACGAAAACCAATTTTTACGTATGTTTAAACAACGAGTGATGGACTGCGTGAGACAAGACTGGCACAACGACATTAACAATTCTACACGACGTGACACCTGCAAGTATTTTAAATCTGCTTTAGAGCCTGAAAAAAATTTAATGTTTGACATACCGTTTTAGCACAGAAAAGCATTAGCGCGTGTCCGTTGTTCTAATCATGAATTAAACATTGAACAGGGAAGACATTTTGGTTTAAATAGAGAGGATTGAATTAGCATGCATTGTTCCGTATCAAGCGACATTGTTAAAACAGAAGATGAATATCATGCATTCTTTGAGTGTGAACAACTTAAAGACACGAGGCTTAATTATTTATATAGTTGGTACAATGGTCGTAGGGATCGAGCAGCTTTCAACAGCTTATTGGGAAATACTAATCCTACAACTGTTAAAATCACAGCAATTTATATAATGAAAATGAAAGAGAAGATTGATTGTCGTTAAAGTGACATTTCACAATTATTTAAACATAAATTTTACTTTTATTCCATCTGAAAGAGCATGTTTTCTTATGAAAATTCTGAAAATTTCAAGCCAAAATATTGAACCGTTTACGAGAAATATATATTTTAGTGCTGAAATTAAACAAATTGTTGTGGGCAACAGTTCAGATTTATATAGAATTTGTCATTTCTTTCTCAACTTTAAAGGCGTATTTTTCGCTTATAAATAACAACTTTAAAAAACTGATAGTACTTCTACGCATTAGAATAAACAATCTTTGCATCAAGACATACTTTTAAAAAATGAAACAAATGTGAAATGTCACTTTAAGGGGCAGTTGATTATAATGTATCTGTGTGTTGTACTGTTGTACAAAATGTTGTATTTTGGGCCGGTGGCCTTTTTCTACAATAAAATGTATTGTATTCATAAAGAATGGATACTCGGCTGGAAAATACCTCATCTTTTCCCATCGCTAATAGATATTTGTTAATCGGTTGCTTATCACTGACCGATCGGTGATATCGGTTATAAATAGCTTGTCAATCGCTTATTCGTTTGAAATTTTCACCGATCGAGAATTTTAAACAGTTTAAAAATCTCGATCGGTTATTTTTCACCGATGAAACTCATCTTTTCCAAATAGTTTGTGGTGAGTGACAAATCGTCTGCCAATCGGAGACGTCGGTTGTATATCGGTTTTGGTCGGTTCCGTCCTTACCTGGATAAAACAAACAACCGATCTATCACCGATTGTCATGTGTAACTGCCCCATAAAATGGGAACAATCCCAATCCAAATTAATTACAAGACAAGTAAAAAATGGAGGCTAACTCATGAAGCTATCCTCATAGGTCTATAAAGAATAATTCTGATAGAAACATTCTAGCCATTTGGCGATTTATTCCAACAAGAATCATTCCTAATAGACCAATTATTGTGTGTATGTACCAACAATCATACTCATCCAAGTGTTTTACATTTCTCATAAAATCTATCGCAGATAACACATATCTCCATTTATTTGTCAACTACAACGCATTTCAGATACAGCAAGCATTTAATTATGAATGAGTCAGAGTTTATTTATTATATAACATGTTTAAAAAAACAACCTCATTTTCTCTTTCTTAAAAATTAGGGCCTACTTCCCAGTAAAGGTTGTTTAACTTTTGAAAAAAAAAATACCATGCTTTCATGATTTAATGGGAAAAGCATAGAAATGTACCGAAGCAACCATTTCTTCTTTCACATCAACATTTCCTGTGCTATGTTGTTCACAAATCTCATCTTTTTTCAACTTTCGTTTCGTCAGCTTTAAAGCAAGAGCAGTCCAAATGTTTTGCCGCTTGGAAAACGGCTAAGCAAGTTTCCAGAGATAAGGGTATTGTTAGATACCGGTATCGGAATGTCAGTTACCGGATATTGTAAATTCATGTTAAAATACACAATATGGCGGGCTAATGGGTTTTCAATGCACAGTGCTTTATCTTTATCGACATTTTGTTTGTAGGAATGAAACACGAAACCGGGTTTGTTTATTATGAAATGATGACTGTGCTATTTTCAGAATCTTGTTAAATACCGCGCCAAGAAAATCTTTTCATTCATAACTACAGAACTGCAGTAGGGAACGATTTTTATGAAGTAAACCATGACGTAATTTCGGACAAATAATTAGATTTTGTAAGTATTGTTTCAAAATCTCGTAACTACGTCTTGACTCAAGCCGCAGTTTCCAGATTCTTTAACAACACCCACGATTTATCAATGTATATAACGGTTGAACCGAATTCTATTTTTAGCACAATATCTATTACTATAAGATTGGGGTTCGATTTTTCTTCTACATGATGCAGTACGTAAACCTTTACAGAAAGGTCAAGATATTTATTGCTGACAGTAAGGTTAAGCAAAAAAGAAGTTATTCCAAAACTTCTAAATGTTGATGTCATTTTGTGCTATGACTTTAGTACTAGCGATTGGTCCAAACAAATGTACAAAATTTAATTGTTGAAGATGTAGATTTTAAAGATAATAATATAATAAGCTTCTTTTCTTTTCTCAATCTTTAGGTAAGCTCAGATGTACTTGCTTTGACAAGAAACTTTCTCCGTGTGATTCTCTTTAAATTCCCATCGCAATAACAATGTAATCAAGTCACCTAAAATACTAAGTAAATCTTTGAAATGTTTGCTTAATGTAATTTACTGAAGAAGAAATTTGTTTAACTTTTCTCACACGACAAAAATTATAAATTTGCAGATTGAAAGCAACGATAGACCACAAAATGAAATATTTAATGGGGATAGGTTATGTGTACAAAATTGTCCAGAAGATATTGAGGTTAAAGGTGAAAATGCTGCTGATCAGCATTTTCTTCTTTTGCCTCAACGTTTTCCAAAACAATCCAAAAAGGTCATCACTACCAGGTCTTAGATTGTTTGGGAAAGGGTCAAGTGAGGGTAATCCAGCCAAATGATTTTTGGAGAAATTGGCGGCTTAACTTGACTTCTAATAATCTATTGATTCCTCTTTACAACAATGGTTCTGATCTATTTTACCAAATGCTTATTCTTCTTCTTTTTTTTCAAATGTGCTTCAATACAAAAGGCGTCGTTGTCCGGGACATGGTTAACCTTTTCGAAGATTTTGTTTATAGTTTTAGCCGATTATTTCAAAACGTACCTAATAATAGAGCTAATAATAAGAAAAAATGAGACAATAAGAGCAATTTGTCGTTGTAAATGCAAAACATTGTATCTCGTTTTTGAAAAATTTTAAAGGGGAAGAAAAAAGTGTAATAACTTTTCCCAAATTTATTTGAAATTTTGACATTCGTATTGTTCACAAATAATGTGTCATTAATACTGATCAGTAAAAATATCTCAAAACCTTCAAGACTTGTTTAAATAACTGGGCACGTAAGGTTTTACTTTGAAAATCGCAAAAATCGTCATACGAGGATTTTTGCATTTACACCGACGAATCGTCAAAAACTTTCGAACAAGCTGAAACGATTTGATAGTTGGTGTGTTCACAAAAACAGATTTATAGATACAATTATACTGTAATCGTTTTTTTTTTTTTTTTTTTTTTTTTTTTTTTTTTTTTTTTTTTTTTTTTTTTTTAATTAAACAAGCATAACTTTTTAGTTCTGGTGAAATTTTTGGAAATTGTGATGTTAAGGTTGATATTATTCACAAATCCGAGCACAGCAACCCCTCTTTCAGGTGAATTCTGTAAAATAATGTTCGTGCTCTAAAATCGAAAGATAATTTTCGAGGCGAATTCCTACTATTGCAATTTCCGTTTAACGTTGTTAGATTGATAGCGCTGAAAACACTTTTAATTTTTTTGCATTACGCTTTCTTGCAAATCCTAAACAATTTGGACTGTAAGGCAGAAAAGCGGTTATATGGCCATTTTGAGATTGATAAAACATCTATTTTTTTTTTTCAAACGGCGTCATTACGTATCCGAACCTTTTCGGGCGATGTCGTAAACATTCGGCGGTGGAACTTTTCCACCGCCGAATGTTTTCGACGTCACCCGAATAATTTCGACGTCGCAGGAATTGCATTAGGGGTGGACTACCTTAACACTTTTCAAAACAACAAAGTCTTACGTCTGATCATTCAAAGGAAAATAAGTATCAAAAGGTGTCCCAAAACTGTATATGTATTAAGGACAAAGAAAACAATGAGGAAAATGGATAAATTGATTTTTTTTCGAAAAACGTTCTTCTTCGCGAGCGTCAAAAGAAAGAATTTGATGGTTTCCAAGTCAGTGGGTAGGCCTACATCATTTAAGAAACAGTATATCAACGCTTTTCAACAAAAGCCTCGTATCTGCAGCTTAAAACAAGCTGTAGTTACGAGGTTTTTGTTGAAAAGCATCGATGTATAATAACAAGAGATGTTGTAGGATAGCGAAGCGCGACTATCAAGAGCTGGATAGTGAAAAGAGTGTAAGTCGGGAAATGGGTCAACATTAAACCAAAACGTACGGAATGGTTATACATATGGAATCCTGAAAAAGAAAACAAGAAAATCGCTGTCACACACATAGACCTATCTATGTGCGAGTTTTCAGAACTTGTCAGAACAACAGATAAGAAGCGGTTGAAAATTCTAAAATTGTAATTTCAAGTTCAAACCCTATGGTATGGGTAATCATTTGAATTGTCTCGGCCAGATGATTTCAGTGAGTACCCACAGCGTCGAGACGATCCATATGAGTACCTGCAACGTAGGGTTTGATTAACAATCAATAATATTTTGTTATTTGAAAAGCCTTCATCCTACCTGCAACCCCTTATCTGTATCTCTGACTATATCAGCTGTGAATTTTGACTGCTGATAACCAGCAGTTTCTCCTTTGGTCTCAATATTTTCATTGCCATATTTTACACCAATCATATCTTTAATAACATCCATTTTGTCATTTATGACAGTTTTTGAAGTGGGTCACCCTAAAATTTTGTCGTTTGTGAAAGGGTTAAATGGGAAATAGTAAGCGGTCCCGTATATTGCTTGGAATAGGAAATTATACTTCTCCCAAAGACATTAAATGGGTAAAACAATTTAGACATAATACATAAAACATCTATTTTCGTTTAAAATTGCCTCTCCGATCAATTTCGGGGATATTTGAAGAGGTTAAATGGCCGTTAAAATATCAAAATTTGAAAAACTGCACAACATAATATAAGCAAGTGAGACGCGATTTGTAGGCAGAATATATAAGTAGGTCTAAAGGCCCGGTCCCACTGCACTTTCGGATGCAAAGAGGATATAAAACGTACAAAAAATCTTGCTTTCCGTTAGACGTCTCTTGCCATCCGTTGGAAGTCTCTTGCCATCCGATGTGTACTTATTGTATACGTTTAATCCAACGGGCATCCTTTAACCGTAATTTCATCCGTGCAAGAAGTTTTGGGCTGCCCAAAACTTTTAGAACGGATGAACCTTCCGTCGTGTACGATATAAATCCGCAATATATACGAGCAACAGACGCTCTATGTCCGTTATCAGTCCGTTGTATCCTTTCTCCATCCTATAGGCATCCTTGAAACTCAAATCAACCGAAACTGAAAAGGGATTGATAGGGGAACGATAAGGTACACGGAACGTCTATACATCGTTTGCAGCACGGAAAAAGAAAGGATGTAAGCATATGCATCGCGTATATGAAGTATACAAAGGGAAAAAAGAGTTTTTATCTGGGATGTATTCCGTATATTTAGCTGACACCCGCTCCCATCCGCCAGGCTTCCCACGAATATCCGTTTAACATCCCCGCTTTATACTACTGACGTGCGCTCTTTTCCGTTATATTTTCGCAATATTCTAAAAACGGATGAAAACGGATGGTACCACTACCGAAATTTTGCTCGTCCGCTGTGTCCTTTTTGCATACGTTTTTGTCAATCTGCCAGTGGGACCGGGCCTTAACAGCGAATATGAAGCCCACTAAAACATGAAACAGTGGGGACATGCCGCATTGCACGGTGAATTATTTTAATCCTTTGCCGAACAACAAATTCCAGGGTGGTCCAATTTGAAGGCTGCTCAAGACGACACAAAAGATGGTGAGCACGATTAAATCTGTGTATTATTTAAGGTAAGGCCTGGGTAATGCACTTCCGGTATAATCGTTATATTTCGACATATTCCGTGACGTTCGTAAGTCCGAGTATTTTTAAAGTACCGCTAGATGTAATATCGCCTGTTTTCGTAAACAGAAATAATTTAGCGTGCTCAGATTTCCGGGAAATATTTTAAACAATTCTTGTGAAAATGTTTCTAAATTGTATAAAGAGTCGGCAAAAAAACCAACGAAAGTCAAAAAATCAAAATTTGAGAGCAATGAAAATTACTTCCCTTTAAAATCGTCTTAGAATCGTTTATAATCGTCGATTCGCACCATACAGATTACGTTCCATAACTGATTACCCAGGCCTTACCTTAACATATAAATTATTTAGGCACAAGAAGAAAATGCTCCAGCATTTTCTTCTTTTGTCTCAATATTTTCAAAAGCTTTATCTACAATTGCCGTCAAAACTAGAACTTGTTTGGGAGAGGATTAGAGCGTAGTTGGGCCACTACGTCGTTCAACTTAAATGGTTTCTTTAAATTTTCAATCCTATTTGTCATTCATCGATAGTGGCCGCGGCCATAGCGCAGTTGGTAGCGCATCTGTCTCTTAGTTGAGAGGTCCCTCGTTCGACAACAACCCCCCCCCCCCCCCCCGGCCGCGGCAAATATCCTTTCTGGAACATCACACACCAATGGTTTGATATCGTTAATCTATGTGGGCGAGCAGCTGGAGATTCGGTTAGGGTGTTGTGGTGGTATAGGTATGGGAAACAATAGGAATCTATGGTTAGGTGATTCAACCGCGCGATATGACCACAGTAGTTGAAAACGGCGTAAAACCCAAGTAAACTAACCGAAACATTCATCGATAGCAACAAAAATTTACTCTTCCGTATCCTCTGTTTTGCTTAACGGATCCAAATCGGGTTCATTTACCAAACAGCATTTTGGAAGGATGGAAAAATGAAAGGTGGCACAGACAAAAATATCAATGTTATGAAAATTGTCGGCATCGCATGCTATATCAAAGTAAACAATAAAAGAAAGAAAATTTGTGTATATCAGTGTTTCCTTTTTTCGCTTCACTTTCTAAACTTTGGACGTTAAAACTAGGCCCTATTCGGGAAAGCGTTATTCTACAAATCATTTCAATCCGCCTTTCATCAACACATCAACTCGGGTTTATTGCGAAAAAATGTGTTTATCAATTTATTTCTTATACTACATTTCAGACAAAATTCTATAAACTAGGAAAATCCAATCTGAGTTCGTTGATTGCTGCATAATTGAAGCAGACGTCTATTTGGTGCGAATCGATTTATACGAATCAATTTGACAGACGGATTTATTCCACAAATATGCATTTCATGTAATTATACAGACATAATTTCTCAGATTTTACACTGTGCATTCGGTGTAATTATACACACATTATTTGTCATTTTTCAGTGAAATAGGATTAACAGAAATGCTTTTCCAAACAAGACATTGTTGTCACTCGTTGAAATCGTCTCGTTGACACGATTCAAATTAGCACTAGTTTTCACCATACGGGTTGGATTTGAACTAAATCAAACGACGAATTTAGAATGCATTTATTCCCTCGTTCTTTTGCTATGTGACCACACTACATACTCATGGACGTGTAATGCTCTTGAAAAGCGGTTGATTTAAATGCTACAACGATCAATTTTTCGACTTATTTTCTACTCGGACACCTTTGTATGGTTTGTTTTGTAACTATTTTTGTTGTTTCACATACAATCCAGTCTTGCTTTTGTATATCAAAATGATTTTTTTACGAGAACATTACAACGCTTAAAGCCGTTCCTGTTAAAAGTTAAAGGAAAACAATAAACATCCAAACAATTGTTCCATTCAGAATATATATTTTCCGGGTCAAGAGGGAAACCATAAAATGTGAACCTCTCCATAGAAATCAAGCAACTTCCATCATTTTTGTATGAAATAGTTGTGATTACATGAAGATATCTGAATGACCTGTGCTGAACAAAAGAAGCTAAGAAAGTGTGGAAAGTATCGAATCTGGTCTTCTCGGACCATACGTGCTGGCTAATGTCGAAATATGTCGTTCTGAGAACTTTGTCTATTTTTTTTTTTTTTTTTTTTTTTTTTTTTTTTTTTTTACATTTTCCTTTCTAGCTCTTTGTGTTAATTTTCGAAATGTTAACCTTGATGATATTTCTAATATTTGTTTTATAGCCTCTGTGGAGTATGATTTGCTGAGGAATGGGTCCAGAAAATATGTCTGTGTTGGGCCCTCTGGTTTTGATACTCTATAAACATTTATAATTTTGGATGTATAAACAACAAAGTTCACGGTCAAGAACCATCTTTTATCTGTATAAACCAACGAACACTTCTTGTTATAATTGTTTTCTGCAGTATTCTGCCGCTTTTCAACAAAAACATCGTATCTACAGCTAGTTTAAAGCGACGATTTTTGACTGTTGGTCAAGATACCAAGTGCATTAGCGTGTCTCTTGTTTACATAATGCAAAGCAAATTGGCATCGCTTGCAAATGCTTACGTGTTCTTTGAGCACCTTGAAAGTGTATCCAAATGCTAAAACACGTTCCTCAAAACACAAGTTTCAGTGACGTAATGTAAAGCCTCTTGAAATTGTATCCAAATGATGGAATGTTCCTTGATACACAAGTTTCAGTGACGTAATGCAAAGCAATTTGACATTGGATCCAAAGTCTAGTATATTCTTTGATGCATAAGTTTCAATGACGTAATGCAAAGCAAGTTTGCATTGGATCCAAATAATAGCTTGTTCTTTAATACACAAGTTTCAGTGACGTAATGCAAAGCAAGTTTGTATTGGACCCAAATGAAAGCATATTCTTTGATACACAAGTTTCAATGACGTAATGCAAAGCAAGTTTGCATTGGATCCAAATAATAGCTTGTTCTTTAATACACAAGTTTCGATGACGTAATGCAAAGCAAGTTTGTATTGGGTCCAAATCATATCATATTCTTTGATAGGCAAGTTTTGATGACGTAATGCAAAGCAAGTTGGTATTGGGTAAAAAACAAATCATATTCTTTGATAGGCAAGTTTCGATGACGTAATGCAAAGCAAGTTTGTATTGGGTCCAAATCATATCATATTCTTTGATAGGCAAGTTTTGATGACGTACCGCAAAACAAGTTGGTATTGGGTCCAAATCATATCATATTCTCTGATAGCCAAGTTTCGATGACGTAATGCAAAGCAAGTTTATATTGGGTCCAAATGGTAACATGTTCGTTGACATACAAGTTTCGATGACGTAATGCAAAGCAAGCTTGTATTAGATCAAAATACTAGCTTGTTCTTGATACACAATTTTCAGTGGCGTATTGCAAAGCAAGTTTGTATCGGGTCCAAATGATAACATGTTCCATGATTCAAAAGTTTCGATGACGTAATGCAAAGCAATTTTCTATTTGTTCAAAATAAAAGCATAATTATTTTTTTCGATGACGTAATGCAAAGCAAATTTGTATTAGGTCAAATCATATCATATTCTTTGATACACAGGTTTCAGTGACGTAATGCAAAGCAAGTTTGTTTTGGATCCAAATTATAGCTTGTTCTTTGATACACAGATCTCAGTGACGTAATGGAAAGCAAGTCTGTACTGGGTCCAAATGATAAAATGTGCTTTGAAACATAAACATAGGTTTCGATGAATTAATGCAAAGCAAATTTGAATTGGATCGATATTATAGCTTGTTCTTTGATACACAAGATTATTAACTTCTGAAGACCCTATTGTTAACAAAGATTGGTCAGATTCAAGTATGTGCACACTATACAATAAAATTGTTGTAAATGAATAAGACAATAGAATAAGATCAAGTAGATACATAGGGTAATTTCTGTGTAACTCGTTATTTTTCTCTCGGGGACATGTATGTTTTTGTCGGAGCCAAGCGGAAAACGAATCATGTTGGTGTCAAGCGAACAAATGGTGCCGTAAATGGATCCTTTAGAAAACGACAAGCACGTGATTTCTATACTTTTTTAATACATTGTTACAGAAAATGTCTAAAATGTTTAAATGTCAGCCACATTCCCTTACATAAGTGAACCGAAAAGTTAAGTATTTTCTTTGTTCGATTACAACCAGGTAATAGGGTAATATATACAGCACACTAATATTTATCTGTCTATCACGCCCAAGGGAAAGATATAAGGATCGGCTTCCTGTGTTCTTGTGAAGGAAACAACTTGTGATAAAACATGAAGCTTTAGGTGTCATTTGGAACTCCTCGGACAATTCTATCAAATCATTGCCTCGGAAGTATGTGTATGAAGAAAAGTTTTTAAGAAATGCGATTTCTTAGCCGGAAGTAGAACTTTACGCTTCATAAAGTAGTTTTCGGGGTCGTCCAAATGAACAAGCATGGCAACTTGCGGGATTTGCAGGTCGTAATCATTCTAAAAAGAGAGGGCACTGTGACTGCAAACAATGTATTTCAGTGTCAATATCGCTTCATTGTTGACATTAGTTACAGACGTACTTTTTGTGTTGTTTTTCTATTCTATTCTATTCATAGTCTTAAAGTAGTTCCCCGACTTACATCCAAGGTATGATTCGATAGAAATGTCCGAGGTATTTTAAACGCAATGGGTGTTTTACATGTTTGATGTTCCATGTTTTCAGACATTGTTTTCATTGTACCTGCAAATAGATATCTTGTACAATGTTATAGCTGGCAGAGCATCTCTAGCTTATGGGTAGAGCTGTTCAGCCAGGTCATTTATCGTGAGGCATGAAGAAAAAATATTTTACGGAGAGAGTTGCACAATTCTTTAAATAACGAAATAAAAGAATTCGTGCATGTTTATATGCATGATTTCTGGTTTGTGTCGTTTGCTGCAATTACGTCAAGAACAGATAAAAACATCATACGTGGGAAAGTAAGGCGCGGGATATCTCATTAGTGGTAATTGTATACAGTCATAAAAGAAAAGAATTTTCTTTCCAGAAAACAGGCATCCCGGTCATCGAATAATCACGTCCTATATCCAACGTTCATGCTAACGTATCTTTGCCCATAATTTCATCAGCATCAGTTCAGTATTACAAGATATAACAAAAATGTAACCTGACTATTTGCGTGTTTTATTTACATTAACAGAATAATCATATATCATCAAGTGGACTTTGACTGCAGTACTACTACGTAACAAGGTAAGATACTTTGATATGCGTCAGTGATTTGCGTGTAGGATCAATTATAGTATAAAATTTAAGATAGCGTCACTTTTCAACAAAAACCTCGTAACTGCAGCTTAAAGCAAGATGCAGTTACAATGTTTTCGTTAAAAAGCATCTAAATCACCACCACCAGCATCCAAGTTATCGTGTTTTTGTTGTTGTTGTTGTTGTTGTTTTTGTTGTTGTTGTTGTTGTTGTTTTTTACCTAACCTAAACGATGATATATTGGCTTTGAATGTTTCAAATGCTCAATTTGAATCGACATTTCATCTGGTCGATTATTGGAAGCGGCAGAGTGTAAACTTGAATTGCGTCAGTACTGTGTTATAAGACAAGAAAGTAAATAGTCGTTAGTAGGTTTGCGTGCGCAATGTACATCAGAGTAATTATATATGCCACAACTTTTGGAATTCGTCACCAACATCGTAATAAACATCATCACCGTTGTTGTCAGAAAAAAACGCCATCATTGTACATCCATATACAGTCGACACTCGTTGTGTCAAAGTCGGAGGGCCGTCAAAATACCTTGACATATCCAGAGTTCGACTCATCCGATTTTGTTCGACTTCGATAAAGTTGATATTTGACCGTTTTTGAAACTAATCAAGTACGATTATTATTGAAACATAGTAGGAAAAGGAAAGAAATTGCTCGTTTCGAGCAATTTCTATCCCTTTCCTACTATATTTCAATAGCTATATTCAGTTCGAAATTATTTTGTTTGAAAAAAGTATGTCCATTGATGAGGACGGGGCCAGATTTGAACTTCGACTTAAGCGGAAACTCGACTTATCCGATGTCGACATAACGAATTTCGACTGTAATACATGCACTAGCCACGCCAAATAGCAATCAATGTTGTGCTAGAAATAGACTGTGTTCATCGTTATTAAAGTCAAGATAGTAAAACACCTTTTATCAAGATTTGCGTGTATGTAATACATAAGAGTAATTATAGCTAATGGCACACTTAGACTGATTGCATCTCTCGGAACCAGGAATAGTAAAACCAACATGACTAATAGAACCAGTATGGTGATTTTCTTATGTTGACATTTTGAAATAAGCCATTGATTTGGCGCCACTAAGAACGACATTTGAGCGAATAATTGGACTTGGAAAAATGACAACTTATCATGGTGTTTGAGACAAAAATCAAAGCCAGATCGGCCTGCGTATACCAGCAGTCTTGTCAATGTCCATGCTGTTCTCAAAAAAATCTTTAATTTTACTGTGTAGTAGATTCTAGCTCCAAAGACAAGATAGTAAAACTTCACGTGTACAACGTGCATAAGAGTAATTATAGTTAATAGCGCACTTAGTCTGATTGCATCTCCGAAAATAGTTAAACTAAAATGGCTAATATGTATGGTTCCTTTTTTAGTGTGACATTTCAGCTTAACTATTGGTCTTAAGTCTTATCCCTTTCCAAAACGACAAAATTTTAAGGCGGTCCAATTTGAAAGCTGCTGCAGACAACAAAGTAAATGATCATAAAATGCAAAAATGTTTTTGATATAGCCAAGAAAATATTGAGAAAAAGGGAGAAACTGCTGATTATCAGCAGTTTCTTCTTTTGTTTCAATGTTTTCCCAAGCTTTTCTTCAAGGACGTCAAAACCAGGTCTTGTTTGGGAAAGGGTTAAATGATACAACGGATTTTAGATTGCAGGGAGAAATGCAGACAATTTGGTATGATGGGCTCACATACCCTTTGAAGTAATCAGTATTTGTTTACGTTTTACCACAAATGACTGGTAAAAGGCATGTAGACGGATACTTACCGCACAAATAACGAAACTTGGCATTGACTACATTACCTACACACTGATTCTATGTTAATTGTCAGTTTGTGGTATGTAATACTTCTCTACGACCGCTTTAATGTCAGGCAGCATAAATCAAGAACAGCCTGTGTAAAGGTGCAACCTGGTCTTGTTTTATACTATAATCTGCCTGTTTAATTCTACGTAATAGTGACAATGGTCAACTAAGTAAATCGTGTTGTAGCTGTATTTCGTCAGGTAAGTCTGCCAATTTTTGTTATATGACAAATGACAGAACAAGAACGAGCATGAAGACAAGTGTTTGACAAACAACGAAAATTTGCATTAAGTTCATTACACGGGTGGTAAACTTTGGAACGACCTCCAAAAAGAGGTAGTGAATTTCTGTTCCCATAGAACATCCGGGAGCTCGCGAGGTCGGTCCAATGGCTAGAAACGTGTAAACAAAGGTAGGTGTCGGTGGTTCTTCTGATTGTTTTCTAGGTTTCTAGCGAAAAATTGATAATTATGGCAATGCTATGTCGTGTAAAGATGACTTCTCGATGCATACAGCCCAAAACTGCGGTTAAAACCGAAGTAATTTCCGCTGGGTCGTTTTTAAAAGTTCGAACACGATGTTGCTTTTTCAGAACAGTTCGTAAACAACTGACACATTTTTGCATAATTTGTAGTTTTCCACGCAGAATACAGCCCCGGTACGCTCGCCCTGAGGAAACGAGCACTCTGTATTACATATCCTGTAAAATAGCAACGAGGCACATTATTTAGGAAGATTATTGGCAAAATTGCAGTAGAAGTCGTTCCAATAAGGTGGAGCTTGTTCCAATTTGAATGAGATCGTTCCCAGCGCTCTCCTGTTTTATATAATGAAATTAATATCTGTGATATCAAACCAGCCAAACTCAGACAAAAATGATGGCGTTTGAAATATTAGAATTAGCGTCATATCAGAGGCGTCGTTTTGTCTTGTGTGGTGACTTTGTTTTACATGAAAGCCTGTTTCTGATGTTTCTTAAACTCTACGCATGGATCTCTTGAAATGCATTTTTAGCTCACTTGAGCACGAAGTGCTCGAGGTGAGCTATTGTGGTCACTATTTGTCCGTCGTCCGCCCGTCCATTCGTCTGTCTGTCTGTCCGTCTACACTCTAGCATCCACAAACTTTATAAGCCAATCTTTTAAATAACAAACTTGGTCAAAATAATGATGATCGTAAGTTCTTGGATGAGTTCGATTATGGGCCTGATCGAACCAGAATGTATTGATTTATCTGCCTTTGAATGTCAAAAAGGCTGTTTTTGACTTTGTTAACACTCTAGTATCTACAAATATTGACCAATCAAGAAAATACTTGGACAGAAAAGTTGATGATAATAATATATTGGGCAGGTTTCATTTTCAGCCTGATTGAAAATTCACCTCTGGAGTTATCTGTCCTTGGTTTTGACAAAATTGCCATTTCGACTTTGTTTTCGCTCTAGCATCGACAAATATTTATCAATCTACACAAAACTTGGACAGAATATTGTTGAACATAAGACCTTGCATAGGTAAAACTTTTATACTAATCAGAATGATGCATCTTGAGTTATCTGCCCTCGAATTTGACAAAATTGCAATTTTCGACTTTACTTTCACTCTTCAGCATTCACAATTTCTTTCAATCAAAATAATATCCAAAGAAATAAGATCTTAAGAGAATAAGATATTACATAAAAGAAAATTTAAGCCTAATCAGAATGCATCTTGAGTTATCTGCCCTTGTATATGACCTCGAGATCTCCAAAAATTGGGCTGTAGAAACTCAGGTGAGCGATATAGGGCCATCGTGGGCCTCTTATTGTATATTTCAGATGGGTGTTTTCAACGGTCGCTAATTTTGGGACCAGTTAAATTTGAGGGGGACTTGTTGATTTTCTTAGGTACTGGTCCTATGGACATGTAAGATTTTGGAGTGAGTCTAGACCACTGGTTACAGTATTTCAAACGCCATCATTTTGTATGAATTTGTTTGGTCTGATATCACAGATATTACGTTCATTGTATAAAACAAGAGAGCACTGGGAACGATCTCTTTCAAACTGGAACAAGCTCCACCTTATTGGACCGACCTCTACTGCAATTATGCCAATAATTTGTTTAAACAATGCGCCCCGTTACCATTTTTAACAGGATATCTTATACAGAGTGCTCGTTTCCCCAGGGCGAGCGTACCAGGGCTGTGTTCTTTGCGGAAAACCACAAGTTATGCAAAAATGTGTCAGTTGTTGACGAACTGTTGTGAAAAGGCAACATCGTGTTCGAACTTTTAAGAACGACCCAGCGGAAATTACTTCGGTTTCGACCGCAGTTTTGGGCCGTATGCGACGAGAAGTCATCTTTACACGACACAGCATTGCCATAATTATCAATTTTTCGCTAGAAACCTAGAAAACAATCAAAAGAACCACCGACACCTATCTTTGTTTACACGTTTCTAGCCATTGGACCGACCTCGCGAGCTCCCGGATGTGCTTTGGGAACAGAAATTCACTACCTCTTTTTGGAGGTCGTTCCAAAGTTTACCACCCGTGCATTACCACCACACAAATTGCATACAGATTGTCAGTGTGGGGTAATGAAACTCCTGGTGCTTGTGCATGTAGTTTAAAACAAGACCAGTCTGCATTTACGAAAATTACGATCTTCTTTTATCCCACCTGCCCATTTAAAGTCACTATGACATAGAATAAGTCACATAATTATCTATTTGAATAATTCTTCCAGTGCGTGTTTACCACAACTAGAAGACCTGAAGGTCTTGATTCGCTCCACAGGCCTGAGATTCTATTAAGATTCAGATGATGCTGGGTGATTACACCCATGCAAGATCTATATGGCCAGTAAGATTATGTGAAAGTTTCATGTTGATTGGTAGTTATTTATGGTTGTTTGAGTAAAAATAAGGTCAAAATGGTAATTTTGTCAATTTCAAGTAGACATAACTCATGATGTAAAATTCAGATTAAGCTGAAAATTACACTCTGGCAAGATCTTATGGTCACTAATATTGTGATTATGTCCTGTCTTGATTGGTCAATATTTGTAGTTGCTAAAGTGAAAACAAGGTCAAAATAAAGCCGAAAATGACAATTTTGTCAATTTCAAGGACACATAAATTGAGATCAAGCTGAAAATAGTACCGGGGCAAGATATCATAGTCACCAACATTCTGTCCAAGTTTTGTCTTGATTAGTCAATATTTGTAGTTGCTAGAGTGAAAAAAAGTCAAAATTAAGCCGAAAATAACAATTTTGTCAATTTCAAGGGCACATAACTCATGACATAAAATTCAGATCAAGCTGAAAATTGCACTCAAGCAAGATTCCCTCGTTACCAACATTTTGACCAAGTTTTGTCTATATTGGTCTATATTTGTAACTGCTAGAGTGAAAACAAAGTCAAAACAGCCATTTTTAATTCAAGGGCAAATAACTCAGGACTTTCTGGTTCAATCAGAATTAATTGAAGGAATCTGATAGAGGACTACCTAAGGATCATTCCTGTGAAGTTTGATTGAAATCCATCCAGTAGTTTCTGAGGAGAAGATTTTTAAAGAAAAAGTTGACGACCGGACGGACGGAAGGACGGACGCACGCACGGACGCACGCGCGACGGACACAGCGCCATGACAATAGCCTGCTGGCCTGAAGGCCAGTGGAGCTAAAAATATCAAAATACCGAATACAACTCGACCGGAGCACGTCTAAAAAAGCAGAAGACACACACATTATAATTCTAGACGTGATATGGACGTGAAATGGACACGATGTGGGCGCGGCAACGTATGTGAACAGACCCTAAGTTTGGCGTATATGAACGACTCTGCACTTTCTTCTTATTGTAGGTTTGTATTTCTTTAACTACTAAATTTTCCCGTTGAATAATTAAATTCTGAGAATTCAAGCGCATTTGAATATAGCCGTCATTTAGGCTTACCAGAATAAACATACTCAATGCCACGATAAACGCCCAACTGATTATTTTTGGCAAGTTTTTCAGACTCGTGAGATTTTACTTAAAGGCAAACACATGACTTTCTAAAATTACATCTTCATTATGTACAGTATAAGTAACGAATGCGTTGCAACACTCCAAATACGACGGACAGTCTCGAAAATATATGTGACCCGTCACGCTAAAAGGGACCTTATCAGAAATAAAAAAATCCAAATTTTGACAAAATTGTCAGACTCGGCACAGGCCAACCAGATACCATATGTGAAAAACGAACACATAGTAAGATAGGGAAACCATTCCAGATTTAGAAAATAACGTAAAAGTGAAAAGTATCGGCCCTAGTCTGGCTGCGCGGACTGCGCAGACTGACTAGGATCGATATTTTTCACACATCCTACAAGGTCCCTTTTAGCGTGATGGGTCACATATTTAGAAACCCATTGAAGGGTGTGACTACCAACTACTGAGGTCAAGTTCAGGCGAAAGTCGCTAATCAATACCCGGTAAAATGAAAGGAAATACACAGTAACAGACATATCTCCGTGAAGCGTTTTTTATGGCGTTCAGTATACTTGTAACCATGAACATTCTCTGCACCAACAATTATCGTCGCTTTTCAACGAAATCCTCGTAACTGCAGCTTGTTTTAAGCTGCAGTTACGAGGTTTTTGTTGAAAAGCAGCGATATAGCAAAACTTGGCAGTGAATTCACTTTCATTATCACACTGATTGCATGCCTTTTGTCAAGTAACCCTTTCCCAAACAAGACATGGTTTTGACGTGTCTGTTAAAAAGGATCGGGAAAGCATTGAGACAAAAAGATCAGCATTTTCTCCTTTTGCCTCAATGTTTTCTGTACTTTAATGTACACTGATCCAAACTTTCTAACCATCAAAAATGATGGTCGTCTGCAGCAGCTTTGAATACGGACCACCGTTAAATTGTGTTGTTTGTGAAAGGATTTAACCTTTCCCATACGTAATGAGTTGATTGATCCAGTTTAAAAGCCGCTGCCGACGGCAAATGAATGCTGATAAAGAAAGAAAGTGTGTACAATTTAGCACGGAAAGTATTGAGACAAAAGGAGAAAATGCTAGTTATCGGTATTTTCTTCTTCTGACTCAATGCCTTCTCAAGCCTTTAATTAGGGACGTCAAAAGCAATGTTTGTTTGTTAAAGGGTTTTGGTTATATGAATGATTCTGCACTTTCTGACTGTCTATTTCTGATTGTTCTGAATCAAAAGTCGTCAAATCCAAAACTATAATTTGTTATTGGAATCATGAAAATTCCAATTTAAGCATTTTAAATAGCGCCAACTATGAGTACAAATGCATTGATATGCAAGGCAATTGGTCATTTGGAACACCACGGACAATTCTGTCGAATCATACCTTGGGTGCAAGTCGTAGAACTACTTCCAGGCTATGAATAGAATAGAATAGAACAACAATTCAAAAGGTTCGTCTGTGACTAATGTCAACAATGAAGCGACAATGATACTGAAATGCATTGTTTGTAGTTCCAGTATCCTCTCTTTTTGGAATGATTACAACTTGCAAGTCCCGCAAGTTGCCGTGGTTGTCCATTTGGATGACCTCGAAAACTACTTTATGGAGCGTAGCTACTTCCGGCTAAGAAATGTGATTTTTTTTTAACATTTCTTCATACACACCCTTCTGAGTCGATGATTCGATCTTCGATCGACATTATCCGAGGATATCCGAACGGACAATTGGTATGACTAGTATTTGACGTAGGCCTACTACTGACATGACATTGTCATAGAGTTGTAGAGGCCTGAATGTACGAAATACACAAGATACAAACTTCTGAAGACCTTTTATGCAATATTTTCACATTTGGCACAATTTAGCCTTACACACATCAAATTCACTTAGATCTTTAATGTAGTACATGGATATATCAAGAGTACAATCACAGAATGATAAGGCTAAAGGTTTGGTCACATACGAGGGTTGTTCGGAAAGTTTTAAACTTTGTGTAGAACTAAAATTAATAAAAAAAAATCGCAAAAATAATGTTGTAATGATGTTTGTCTCAAAACTTTCCGAACAACCCACGTACACACTTCCACTGTCACGTCACGGCCATGCCAAGTTCAGAACTGGTCAGTCGTAAAGCATCATTTTGGACGTGATGTGAAAGTGATGTTGACACGGGACTGTAAACAGCTGCTACTAATGAGAGTTGGCACAAGTTCGTATTTTCACGCCGTTTGCATGCCGTTAATCTGTTTGGGTCATAGAAAGTATTGAGACGAAAGGAGAAAATACTGGTTTTCAACAAATGACATAATACTCATATAATGAACGCATGAAGACAGGTGTTTACCTGTACTTTCTAATGAATATTGGCACAACTTTCTATTTTCACGCCGTTTGCATGTCGTCAGTCAGTTAAGCTTACATCGTCGGTGTTATTGCAAATCTTCGTAACTCCAGCTTAATTAAAGCTGGAGTTATGAGGTTTTGTAATTACACCGACGATATAGGACTGGATTAATGTGGTTAATGTGGCTACTTGGCGTACTTATATCTTACGTCATTGTTGTCAAATTGTGGTTCGTTCACGTCATTTCGACTCCTGATTAAATCCAGTATTGTACGTCGAAACACCAAAAAGCAATACACGTTGGCGTATAACAGGGGGTGTGATGGGGTGGGACACATCTTAGGAGATGGTCAAAAATGGATTTCAACTAGTTACTTTTTTGTACATATTAAAGAAAGACAAATGAACCAATAAAAGGGAAAAGGGTCCTTTAATATGTATACGTGCAGTCTGATCGGGAACCATGTTGGTCCCTTATAGTTTATTCGTGACCCATAGTAACTGTAAGTCAGCAACATGGATCCAGGTCAGACTGCATTTAAGCACAGGCTGATCGTGAAACTCAACTGTCTCAAATACTAAAAGGGACCTTTTTCCAGATCCTGACTCAAATGACCACCTCTATAGCACAAACAAACCCGTCCGTGTGATTTACGCGCTAGGTCTATAGTGGCCGACTTCGAGTCAGGCGATAGCTCGACGATAGCTCCAACCGAACACCGATAGTGCGAGCTATTGACGTCATTTCCGCAGCTATAGCTCCAATCGAACAGCAATGGCCCGAGCTATAGTCCGACCACCGGAAAAAGTCTAGTCCGGCCATCCGAGCCATTACGTCATTCGGAACACCTCGGATAACAACGAACCAATCAGTATCGAGGTAAACAAAGATTTTGATTGGCTGACTCAGAACGGGGAGGAATTCAATAGACAGAACAGCGCTGGTTCCCAATAATGGTTCCCGACCACGCGAGCTATAGTGCGAAACGAAGTCAGCCAGTGTCACATGGTCACAATAGACACAACTTTTGCACAAAAACTCTTTTTTTTTCTGTGATGCACTTTAAATTGGTTAAATTCCAATAATTTGCACCAGGCTGTTTGTATAGGAATGTCAGTCTTTGAACATTTCATTAGAATCCATCCTTAGAACTAAGGTGTAGGAGAAAGTGATGATAGATAAAGGACGAGTTGTGTTAACCCTTTCCCAAACAAGACCTCGTTTTGACGTCCCTAATAAAAAATGTTTGGGAAAATATTGAAACAAAAGAAGAAACTGCTGATAACCAGCAGTTTCTCCTTTTGTCTCAATATTTTCTGTGCTAAAATATACACAAATCCTGTGTTTATCCACAACTATTTTGTCGTCTGTGGCAGCTTTGAATTTGGACCACCCTAAAATTTTGCCGTTTGGGAAAGGGTTAACAAAACGTCGACGTTGGAATAGAAGATCATGCCAATTAAACTCCAACAAAATGCACTTGTAAGGTTGGGTATTTAAACATTCTTTGAACATTTCATTAAAATTCCGTTCATAGGTGTAGGAGGAGTTGATGATAGATTTAGGACATGTTGTTTTAACCGGTATGCGGTAAAAATGCCAGAGGTAAATTTGCCATATGCAAAATTGCCATAGGTAAATTAGCCATAGGTAAATTAGCCATACACAAAATGGTAAATTTGCCATAGGTAAAATTGCCATAGGTAAAATTGCCAGACTCCAATTTAAAAGTGTGTTTTTCTTCTATTTGCTACAAAGAATTTTGTTGATAACTGATTATGATGTTATAATATGAATATTTTGCTTTAATAATTCAATAATTTGAAAATGTTGATTTAATAATTTAATAATTTGAAAATTTTGAACACACGTCGACGTAGGCCTACGTAAGCTACTAATGTTGGAACAGAAGATGATGCCAATCAAATTGATTTAACTCCAACAATATGCACAATGTTATGTGATTAGGAACATTCTTTGAACATTTCATTAAAATCCATCCATTGGTGTAGGAGTAGTTGTTGATAGATGTGGGACAAGTTGTTTTAACCAGACGTCGACGTACGTAGGCCACTGACGTTGAAAAAGAAGATGATGACAACTAGCCCTTTCCCAAACAATGCCGGGTTTCGACGTCATTTATAGAATATGTTTGTGAAAACATTGAGACAAAAAATGACAAAGCTGATAAACAGCATTTTCTCCTTTTGTCTCAATATTATCACTACTCTAATATTCACATGTTCTGCTTTCAGTAGCAATCATTTTATTCTCTTGCAACAACTTTCAAATTAGATTAATGTAAATTTTTGCCGTTTGGGAAATGGTAAATGTACGGACGTCGGGTCGAACGGACGGACGGATATAATACCAACAAAAAGGTATGGAGGACTTGACCCATTACTGTACAGTGACGACTTTTGACTCCTTCACAATAAATGGCTTGGGAATACATTGTGGTAATTGAAGAAATTGCTTATTACAAGCAATTTCTTTATTATCCACAATGTGTTCTAACCCAAAATGGAAATATTTTTACAAAATTCATCAACTTGAAATTGTCGTCTGCAATACCTTTCTATTTGGACCAACCTTAAATTTTGCAGTCTGGTAATAGATTAAAACATTACTTACAATATGTCGATTTCTTTAATCCTTCTATATCGTCTGGTTTTAGTTTGCTGTTTCGTTTTCCCATATTGATTCTAGATCCACTCGTTTTCTCATTATTATTGGACGTGGATGCGCATAGCAATTGTTTCTCGCACACTTCACAGATTCCGAGAAGAAATTTCAGTTAACAAATCCACTAACGTTAGAATAACGAACATAGAAAAGTAAAACACATCTTTTCTCGGCACTTAAAGCTATTTCTTTACGTTTTCTGTATCTGTAAAGGGGTGACTTAAGGATCAGACGTGGAAAAAAACCTTTTGTTTACTCTATTACATACGCCAAAAATTGTGAACCAGTAAGTCAATCACTGTTTTTTTTTTTTTTTTTTTTTTTTTTTTTTTTTTTTTTTTTTTTTTTTTCAAAAAAAAAAATGAAAATAAAAAACATCGTAACTACAGCTTGTTCTAAGCTGTAGTTACATCTTTTTCAATGTTACGAATGCAGCAGCATACGACAAAATTGAAATAACTGAATTCGAAGCTCTGTATCTTATACCATGGAGAACATTCAAAGAAAAGGAGACAATGCTGATGTTCAGCATTGTCTTCTTTTCTTTGTATGTTTTCCATCCCTTTATCTATCAGGGACGTCAGGTCTTGGTTTGCTGTTTCGTTTTCCCATATTGATTCTAGATCCACTCGTTTTCTCATTATTATGGGACGTGGATGCGCATAGTAATTGTTTCTCTCACACTTCACAGATTCCGAGAAGAAAATTTAGTTAACAAATCCGCTAACGTTAGAATAACGAACACAGAAAAGTAAAACACATCTTTTCTCGGCACTTCAAGCTATTTCTTTGTTTCTATTACTCGCTTTCTTAAAAAGGGTCTAATTGAAAAATCAAGGAAAAATAATAAGTTGCAAAATTGTAGACCGATCTAAATTGAAAGATGTTGCAGACGACAAAACAGGTGTCATTGAATGTGAACATTCTGTTTATCATAGCGTTGAAGTCAGTGAAAGAAAATGAGAAAATGCTGATATGCAGTATTTCTTCTTTTCTCTCAATGTTTTCAAATCTTTTATCACAAGCGATATCAAAATCTGGTTTAATTAGGAAAAGAGTTAAAAAAAATCCTTTAGAATAACGAACACATAAAAGTAAAACACATCTTTTCTCTGCATTTCAAGCGATTTCTGTACGTTTTCTGTATCTGTAAAAATGTGACTAAAGGATCAAACGTGGAAAAAACTTTGTTTACTTTAAAACAAACGCCAAAAAACTGTTAACCAGTAAGTCAATCACTGTTTTGCAACAAAATAAATATGGTAACTGCAGCTTGTTCTAAGCTACAGTTACATTTTTTAAATGTTATGCCTACGTAATGCTGCATGAATGCGAAACTCCGTATCATATGACATGGAGAACGTTCAAAGAAAAGGAGACAATGCTGAAATTCAGCATTGTCTCCTCTTCTTTGAACGTTTTCCATCCCTTTATCTATCAGTGACGTCTGGCTTTAGTTTGCTGTTTCGTTTTCCCATATTGATTCTAGATCCACTCGTTTTCTCATTATTATGGGACGTGGATGCGCATAGCAATTGTTTTTCTCACACTTCACAGATTCCGAGAAGAAAATTTAGTTAACAAATCCACTAACGTTAGAATAACGAACATAGAAAAGTAAAACACATCTTTTCTCGGCACTTCAAGCGATATTTGTACGTTTTCTGAATCTGTAAAGGGGTGACTTAAGGATCAGACGTGGAAAAAAATTTGTTTACTCTTTTACAAACGCCAAAAAAACTGTGAACCAGTAAGTCAAACACTGCTTTTCAACAAAAAAAAAACATCGTAACTGCAGCTTGTTCTAAGCTACAGTTACAATTTTTTAATGTTACGTAATGCTGCATACGACAAAATTAAAATAACTGAATGCGAAACCCCGTATCTTACGCCATGGAAAACATTCAACGAAAAGGAGACAATGCTGATGTTCAGCATTGTCTTCTTTTCTTTTAATGTTTTCCATCCCTTTATCTATCAGGGACGTCTGGCCTTAGTTTACTGTTTCGTTTTCCCATATTGATTCTAGATCCACTCGTTTTCTCATAATTATGGGACGTGGATGCGCATAGCAATTGTTTCCCTCACACTTCACAGATTCCGAGAAGAAAATTTAGTTAACAAATCCACTAACGTTAGAATAACGAACACAGAAAAGTAAAACACATCTTTCCTCGGCACTTCAAGCGATTTCTGTGCGTTTTCTGTATCTGTAAAATGGTGACTTAAGGATCAAAAGTGAAAAAAATCTTTGTTTACTCTATTACAAACGCAAAAAAACATGTGAACCAGTATGTCAACAACTGCTTTTCGACAGAAAAAAAAGCATCGTAACTGCAGCTTGTTGTAAGCTTCAGTTACAGCTTTTTAAATGTTACGAATGCAGCATACGAAATAATTAAAATAACTATATGCGAAACTCCGTATCTTATGCCATGGAGAACATTCAAAGAAAATGAGACAATGCTGATGTTCAGCATTGTCTTCTTTTCTTTTTATGTTTTCCATCCCTTTATCTATCAGTGACGCCTGGCTTTAGTTTACTGTTTCGTTTTCCCATATTGATTCTAGATCCACTCGTTTTCTCATTATTATGGGACGTGGATGCGCATAGTAATTGTTTCTCTCACAGTTCACAGATTCTGAGAAGAAAATTTAGTTAACAAATCCTCTAGAATAATGAACATAGAAAAGTAAAACACATCTTTTCTCGGCACTTTAAGCTATTTCTTTGTTTCTGTCACTCGCTCTGTTAAAAAGGGTCTAATTGAAAAATCAAGGGAAAATTATATACTGCAAAATTAAAAAGAGCTCCAGATTGAAAAATATTGCAAACGACAAAATAAGTTAAATTGAAATTGACCATTCTGTATCTTATAGCATTTTAATCTTTTGAGAGAAAAGGAAAAAAAATTAATGCTGCCATACAGTATTTTCTATTTTTCTCTTAATCATTCAAAAACCGTTTACCGCCAGTGATATCAAAAGCGGGTTTTATTTTGAATAGGGTTCAAAATCCTTTAGAATACCGAACACGTAAAAATAAAACGCATCTTTTCTCACCACTGCTAGTGAACTTTCTTACTGATAGTTGCCCAGTAAAAGAGTGGCTAATTGAAGATTCGAGAGATAATACAAACGACAAAAATGTAGACCATACCAGAATAAAATTACATGTATGTTGCAGACGACAAAGTAACCGCAACTGAATGTGAACATTTTGTATGTCATAGCATAGAAAGTATTGAGAGAAAAGTAGGAAATGCTGCATCTTCAGCATTTTCTACTTTTCTCGCATTGTTTTCAAAACCTTATTCAACAAGTGATGTTAAAAACCCTTGTTGTTTGGGAAAAGTTCCACCAAAATATAAACACACAAAAACACACACCATTCCCATACTTCAAGCGAAAAAAAACGCACTTGATATTATTCGAAGATATCACAAGTGTATTCGACATTATTCAAAAACGTTGTACCTAATGTTTTAAATAAGGTTTTTGTAATGTTAATGAAAGGGTTAACAAATCCAGTAAAATAATGAACACAGAAAACAACATCCACAGAAGTAAAAACACATCATTTCCAGGCACTCGAAGTGAATTCTTTATTACTGTTTTGTGGCATTTAAAAGGGTGGATCAAACAGCTCTGTAGAAGTCGCAGCTTTTTTTCTTTATCTAAAACCTCGTAAATGCAGCTTTAGGCACATTGTAGTTTCGAGTTTTTTCTGAAGAAAGCGGTTTTTAGTTGTATCATGCATACAGATTGTCTAGTGTTGAAAACGTAGCTTTTGTTCGATGGTCTAAAATTTTGTCGAGTGATTCTTTTTATAATGTTTGACTATAATTGATCCAAATAGACTAAATCCACCACCAGAATTCTACACATATTTTAATCTGCTCCAATTGATAAAAGATTATACGGGTCCAACTTGAGAGCTCTAACGGGCTAAAAGGGGGTAATTCATGAAAATATCATTTGAATACATTTCAGCTAAATACTGCATGGAAAGGAGAACATGGTTCAAAAGCACCTCATTTCAGATGACTCGGTCAATATTGTTATAGATAATCTACATACATAATGGTCATTTGTGCGGTTTCACTAGGGAGAAATACCAATCTAGCTAACGCGTTTTGCTTCACTTTTCCAAAGGTGAGTACAATATTACTGCTTCAAATCACCTCCTCGGGGACGTGATAGATTGGATGGGGTTTATATATCGACGCCACTTTAATGTATTTTACCCATCATTAGATAACACCTCGTGCATTTCCGATTCCGATTTCACCATTTACCGTAACAATGGAAATTGACGGGGTTATCCAGATTTTTAAAATCCGTTGACATGGATTACGCCGAAGTTGCAAAAGGAATTTGGTACCCCATGATGGATGGCATACCTTAACCCATTCCAACACAATGACTCCTTTTGACTCCTTACAAGATAATGGCTTTGGAAAACATTGTGGAAAATGAAGAAATTGCTTGTGACAAGCAATTTCTTCATTTTCTACAATGTTTTCTACCCCAAGAGTCATAAAGTTTCAAAATTTCATCATATGAAAATTGTCGTCTGCAACTTCTTTCAATTTGGACCACCCTAATATTGTGTCGTTTGGTAATGGGTTAAACAGTATTGCAGTCATATCGAAGTTGGTGTGCACCTAAACATAGATTCCTGTCTTATTTTGCTACTTTCTATGGGCGAGTACAATGTTATTCGACTAAAAATCATCTCCGTGGTGATTGATTGGGGTTCTTCGACTCTAACCCTTTCACAAATGACACCATATTGGGGCGGCCCAATTGAAAGCCACTACACACGACACAATCGTAAAACAATACCACCAAGTTCGATCAGTCAGAAAACGTCATGGTATGTCTTGAGAGATATGTCGAGTTTCTTTGCTCGTTCAGTTTACATTTCGTTATATTGAATTAGGTCACATAAGTGGAAGCACTATTACCGTAAGCTAGTAACAAGGTCAATAGACGTCAATTTACGTAAGAAGATTTGTAAAGCTAGCAAATACCGTCAATTTCAATCAATTAAAAACATCATAAATAAAAAGCACGTCCATATCTCTTTTCTCATTTCTTATACACACCATATTCTAACATAAAGCGGCATAAGCTTGTACGCCTAACTATAACAAGAAAAGAACAAATTAAGTAGGCAGATTTGCAAAAGGGTGTTGCTTATTTGGATCTATCAGAAGGCAACATCCAAAGTAATGCTGAGTTTCTTTTCTCGTTCAGTATACAAATCGCCCGAAGTACACAAATTAGGTCACATAAGTGGAAGCACCATTACCGTAAGCTAGTAACAAGGTCAAAAGACGTCAATTTACGTAAGAAGATCTGTGCAGCTAGCAAATACCGTCAATTTCAATCAATTAAAAACATCATAAATAAAAAGCACGTCCACGTCTATTTTCTCGTTTTCGATAATACACACCATATACTAACATAAAGCGGCAAATTTTTAGCACAAACTTTTAGGCCTAACTATAACAAGAAAAAAAAATTGAAGTAAGTAGATTTGCAAAAGTGTGTCACTTATTTGGATCTATCAGCAGGCAACATCCAAAGTAATGCTGAGTTTCTTTTCTCGTTCAGTATACAAATCGCCCGAAGTACACAAATTAGGTCACATAATTGAGCGCCCTGTAACCGTAAGCTAGTAACAAGGTCAATGGACGTCAATTTACGTAAGAAGATTTGTAAAGCTTTTAACTGTCCAACATCGCGCCCTTGAATAGTGGAGAGCAATCACATTGTTACACGACGAGTCATGGGAAAGGAAACAAGAAAAAAATGAACTAGGGTAATTTGCAAATATCGCAAATCGTCCGTGTAAATGCAAAACGTCGTATGTCGATTTTTGCGATATTCAACGTAAAACCTTGCGAGCTCAGTTAAGACTATTCTTGCTGGTTTTGATGTATTTTTATTGATCAGTATTAATGACACATTATTTGTAAACAATATGTCGAAATTGCAAGTAAAACCTTTCAGTTTGGTAAGGTTATTGCACTTTTTTCCTTCCTCCTTAAAAATTTCCAAAATCGAGATACGAGGTTTTGCATTTACAACGACGAAATGGTACATGTTCAGGAGTAAAGTAGCCTAATTCTTCGCTTTCCTTCAAAGTCTCGTAACTACAGTTTGTTTAAAGCTGAAGTTACGAGGGGTTTGAAGAAATGTGACGATTTCTAGTTTAGGAACCTGGGAAGAAACCATACTCTTTTGGTCAAAAACTTTGTATTAAGGTAGTCCATTCCTAATGAGATAAAATTAATACGATGTCGTAAACATACGGCGGTGCAACGACGTCGCCTGAGTAGGTCCGGATACACGTAATGAGTGCTAACGACGCCACACAAATATTTCGACGTCACATATTTTAAAACTTATACAACCCATCATTAGCACCAAAGAGCCAGAGGCGAAATTTGAAAAGTGCCAGTAAATCCTAAACCGTGTTGTATTTCCATTCCAAATACAAACATAAGCATTCTGAACAGTTTAGTATTTTGAATTAATGCATAATTATGGAAATATTTGACAAAAATGTTATAAATTACCTCCCTTGCATATGAATATAGAGTCAAAAGATATTTGTTAAATATTTTCTTCTTGAAGCATAATCTTGAAATCTGGCACGGTAAATCAAATTATGTGAAGTGTATTTACAAGTGTGTGTAATTTGATACATGTCCCATGGCTAGAAAATGGCGTTTTTAATGATGGGTCATATACCTTAAGCTGGTGCAGAATACAAATGGGCGTTCTAATAAATATTAAATTTATGTACAATATAGAACAGAGAAAATAAAGCAAAAGGAGAAAATGCTTGTGATCAGCATTTCTTCTTTTGCCTCGATGTTTATCCAAATTATTTCTCATATTGAAATCAAAACCACACCTTGCTCGAGAAAGGATTAAAGAAACGATTTACAAAGACACTTTAAAACTAACAAAACACCAATGTTATACACTTTCTATCGGATAAGTTCCATACGCACGTACGATCCCTGTGAAAACATTTACCAATTTGCTGGAAGTGGAAATGCTTCACAGAAAATCGGATTTTCCGAAATATCGCACACGGAGCTAATAAACAAACGTTAGAGATAAAATTGCGATAATCAACTGTAATTATTCCTCTACCTCCAACCCCGTCCCCATAGTCTAGCTCCCGGGCATGTATTTAATATGCATTTATGTCTCTCAAAAAATCAAGGCACGCAACCATGACAAAATTTAAGAATTATAGCATTATTTTCTTTGGTCTCAAATACGTGTTAAATTAGATACTATATTATAGTTCACAATAAATGACCTGGCAGAGTATCTCTAGCCAATAGCTAGAGGTGCTCTGCCATGTCATTTATCTAGACATACACAGAGACTTGTAATTTCATTTGATGCTGTTGTTGTTGTTGTTTTACTTTAACATCTCTAGATTTATCGGACTGTCACAAGAGCACAGCTAATAATTTGACTGTCAGAAGGAAACTATCTATGATAAAACGAAGTATTGAGAAAAGCGGGTGAAATTCTGGTATTCAGCATCTTCTTTCTTTAATACTTTCCCATATTATACCACAAAGGCGTGACCCCTCACCGTCTAAAACAAGATTAATGAAGACGGTAAAATGAAACACAATTCCCAAAATCCCCATTCATTTCTAAAACAAGACTCTTAAATTCCTTAGTTCTAATTGTTTTTCTAGTAAAAACAACCCTGACAGCAAAGTTTAACATAAGAAGCAATATACAATATATCTATCGTTTATAAGTTCTATACGCATTTTCTCTGATAGAATAGTTCCAGGAGAAAATCCGATTTTCAGAAATAATACACACCGAGATTGTAAACAAAAGTTATATTAGACATAAAATTGTGATAATCAATCGTAATTATTTCCCCATCCTACACGCTATCCCTCTAGCACAGTCCGTCGATTGAGATCTGAAAAAATACTTTCCAAACAATACCTGGTTTTCAGGTCGGTATTATTATTTGGGAAAACTTGAATTGAAAGGAAAGAATTGTTGATAATCAGCAATTTTCCATTAAATACCTCAAACTATTACCGACTATGTGTGATTCCTCTAACGATAAAGGCTTTGGAAAACATTGTGGAAAATGAAGAAATTGCTTGTGACCAGCAACCATACAGACCAAAATAAGTAAAATTCCATTCCCTGCGATATCTTTGAATTTGAACCGTTCTGAAATTGTGTTGTTTTGCAATGTGTTAATAGTTTCTATATTATAGCATAATTAGATATCATTAAATGCCAAGCATTCCGTGAAACCTCGTCGTCATCCGTGGCAGCGGAAATTGTCGATGTTACCCGGATTGAAATTTAATATAACAAAAACAATTAACATCCAAATTGTTCCATTTAAAATCTGATTTAAAAGTCAGATATATGAAAAAGTAGCAAACAAACACCAATAAACTTTTCTCTCGAATTACTTCCGTACAAACATACTCGATATGAAGTTTTAGCCAATATGGTGGAAGCCCGAAAACTTCACGGAAAATCGGATAAAGCATCTCGTCCTGTGCTTGTAAACAATCCCTGACCCTTTCCCAAATAATACCGAGCTTTGGTGTCGGTAATAAATAAAGGCTTGAAATAACATTAAGATAACAGATGAAAAGGCTGATTATCAGCATTTATTCTTTTGTCCAAATATTATTTGCATTACAATATTATCACAACAATTTCATAAAATCTTCAATAATTTTGTTAGTATGGGACCGATTTGAATTCGGTTTGAAGCAGAGAAGATTGAAAGATGCCATGCATTAGATGAACGTGATGGATTTTTGACAAATCTGCTAATGAAAAAGTTATTGAAGATCAACCAAAATATTGGTTGATCATCAATAACTTTTCATCATCTGTTTTTTTTTCAAAAATGCCCACCTTCTCTGCATCGAAACAATTCAAATTTGTCAAGTATTTACAAAATTTTGTGATGATTTTATGAAATTCTGTGTCACGTGATTAATCGTAGTGTCTATCATCGATGCCTCCGTACTACATGTTAGGTTAAACCCTTTCACATATAAGAAATGGCTTGCCAACATCTAATAGGAAAGACCTGGCCCCGGTTTCTCGAAAAGACTTAAGTACGTTCTCATGCTCAAATCTGAGCACCGTGCTCAAATCGCACGAATTCGCCGTGAACTTCAATCGAATAGCCTTCAACGTTGGAGAGTATTCGTTTGAAGTTGAGCATAGACTCATGAGAATATACTTAAGTTTTTTTGAGAAACCGGGGCCTGGGAAAACATTGAAGCAAAAACAGAAAAATCTGATATGAGCATTTTCTCCTTTAGCCTCAATGTGTTCTAGGATGCATTGTGTACAAAGCAGTGCTATCAACTATTTTGTCTGCATCGGCTATCCAATTGAACTATCCTAGATTTAGCCGTTTCTGGAAAGGATTTACCCATTACCAAACTGCAAAGATTTAAACTGCTCAAAATTCAAAGATGTTGCAGACGACAATTCAAACGAATAATATATATACTATAGTATTTTGTGTAGAACACATAGTGGGAAATGACTTAATTGCTTGTAACAAGCAATTACTTCATTTTCCACACTGTTTTCTAAGCAATCTTGTGGGGAGTCAAAAGGAGTCACTTTGGGGTAATGGTTTAACCTTTTCCCAAAAAAGACCTGCTTTTGACGCCCCTGAGAGAAATTGCTCGGGAAAACAATGAGACAAAAGGAGAAAATGCTGATAATCAGCATTTTCTCCTTTTGCCTCAATATTTTCTGTGCGATAATGTATGCAAATCCCATCTTTATCAACACATATTCCTTCATTCTCAGAAGCTTTAACGTGGGAAGAGTTCCAATTTATGCTGTTTGGGAAATGGGTTAAAGTGAAATGTGATTTCAGTCTGATATTGATCACAAAGAAAGACGAAACAGAAAACACCATTATAAACTTTCTCTCAAAATATAAGAGTACACCTTTTAAAACTAAATAATTGAATTAGTCAGAAAGTTTATGTCCAAAACAAACTATAAACTTCCAATCCGGTTAGTTCCTTACACATAAAAGTATGGAGGGGAATATCCGCCAATTCTTCTTACTGCTATATTACATTAGTATTGTGCTTAATTAATAGTTTTATTCGATTTTTTTATAAGTGCATTCTTCCTAGTGCTAAATGCGTACTTCACATTTACAATTTTTGTCGGTCAAACGTAAGAAAAGTGGCATCAAATTTGTAAGTAAACACTAAGCAGTAAGGATTTGTACACAGGTAACAAGAAGATCTCAAAAGGCATTAGTACGAATGTAATATGCATTAGCCAATCTCCGAGCAGAGTTGTCGTTCGTTACTCTCACATACATGTAATGAATGAACCGTGTGCAAGAGAGTGTGCATTAGCATGAATTTAGTAAAAATTCATATTCATATAACTGCGGGGAACCAATATCTTCGGTCGTTTCCGTAAGTTATATCTGCGATTGACGTCACATTTAACATATTTTTTTCTCGTACTTTTTTAAATTTCTGAAGTTAATCTAAGCAAAATATTGAAGATGCGCATATATATTATTTAAAACAAATACGTTTAAGACTATTATTTCTTCAATTTAACTAAATATTAACTTTGTAAATTATCATTTATAGTTTTTATGTAGTTTACAAAGATATCAAAAAAATTGATAAGACAAAATATATAGACTCATTTGATTCACCCGCTGATTGATGGTGTTCTTACAGTACAGTTATTCTCAGTCAACAAAACATGACTTTCTGTTATAACAAAAGCTTACAACCATGATATATGATGCAGGCATTCGTTCATAATTCCAGTGGTATAACCTATGAGGCGAAGCGGCAAAATGATGGAGCTGATCGCAGGGAATCGAAACATACCCTAATATGCCTAATTAGACCGAATGTGGCTTGGGCAACAGCATTTCCGAAATTGAAAGGGTGTGGTCATAGAAGTCAGGGATTTATGGCATCAGGCACTCTGAGATCTGGAGCAAGATTTTTCCCCAGAAGATTAGTGCTCTAAGAAATCTTGGCATCAGCTTCAGTGATGGTTTAAATAAAATCAAGCCATTTGAAGCATACTCTCGGGTTTTTTTTCAGCTTCGTTGACGCTTCTACATTGTCCAATTTATCACGAAATCCAAAACTTATTCCAAGCAAAAGTCATCGTCATTTGCAAGTCAACATTAAATAATCAATATTTTGTTAATAGTTGGTCAATTTCAATTTGGTTTAAAGCAGAGAGGGTTGAAAAATGCTAGGAATAAGCTGAACGTGATTGATTTTTGAAAAATCAACTAATAAAAAGTTATTGAAGATCAACCAAAATTTTGGTTTACCTTCAATAACATTTTTTCTTATGCTTTTTTGAAAAATCCACTAGTTAGGGCTTCGTTTGAATCTTATGCGTGACGTTTGTGCACCTTTTGTGCTACAAACCGAATTCAAATCGATCACGTATTGAAATAACAAAATTATTGAAGGTTTTCTGATATTGTTGTGTCGTGTGGTTACTAGTATCCACCGTGTCTTGAAATAACGAGAAACCCCGTCATATAGCCTCAAAAGCGCAATGGTTAGCGTACTCGGCTTGTAACCCGGGGGACTCGAGTTCAAGCCGTCCTCGGGGATTTGTCTTTTGACAAAACACTTTATTGTCTCAGTCTGCCCTGTTGTATTGAGTGGGTAGCAGTGAGGTAAAATTATTGACCCTGATCTTCTCATCCACACGTAAAAATGAATGTACCGAGAAACAGGAGTCTATTAAATTTCGAGGGCTTGGTGCAAAACTATTGTAACTCCATTTTATAAAACTTTACAGGAGAGGGAAAAAACTTGTTGACTTTTTCAAAGCTAAAGAGGAAAAATGTTTTTAAAATTCTTAATAATATTTCAAGTATACAGAATTGAAACCTAATATTTGAACGCATGATGTATTCGTTCCTAAAGATTCAGAAAATGCAAAAAAGTGAATTTCTGAAAAATATGCAGTTACAATAGTTTTGCACTGAGCCCTCGAATTTTACTCTAGCTTAGCTAGTGTTGTCCCGAAAGCAAGCATGGAAAATACATGTATAAACGAACGAACGAATTAAGCAATGGTTTGTATTCTTATTGTACTTGGGATAGTAAGTGACTATAACTAGATCTTATTTTTTTGAATATTTTCTGTAGGCCTAACTGTTGTGTCACATAATTCTCGATCGTGATATGCATGTTGTTATTAACATCAAAGACATACCTCACCTGCGCAATATCGTGTAGGCTTTTACAAAGTCACATCTCGACAAGAAAAGAAACCTTTGTAAAAAGCATTTTATTCTGTTCCCTCGCCATTTCAAAAATCATTTTTTAATAAGTAAGGGATAGTCATAAAAATTAATTCACTTTATATCCCCTATTAAAACACTGTGCAATATAGCTTTTACTCATTTTTTTTATAGGATAAATAATCAAATTGCCGTATTTTTTATACAAAAAATATCGTTTATATAAGTAGGCCCTATATCTACTTTAAGTGCTTCTTAGTGATCTAAAATGTTTGAATTGAAAATATTTTTTTAGATTTTTATATAAACAACTTTTCGCCCTTCGGCTGTAGCTGTAGCCAAACATAACGTACTTCCCTACCACCCTAAATTGAATCGAGCCTTCCCTGGGCGGCCGATGTAGAAAAAAAAAGAAGCAGACAAACTAATGAAATCTTGAAAGACTTTGTAATTTGGAACCATCTAACCCCGGTTTATCATAATGCAAGAAGAACGCACCAGGCTATATATAGTCCCTGAGCCAGAAACATGTTTGCTTCCCCCCCCCCGGGGGGGGGGGGAATTTTGTAGACATGCTTTTTCATAAAGTACAATATCTAAGAAACATTTTGAGCATTGTTTGCACTCTGGCCGTTGGGGCTTTTGGCTGTAACCCTTATCTAAAACCCTTAACCCTATCATTTTTTTCATTCAAATTTACAATACTTATCTGGTCATATTTTTATTGAATATTGTCCTACAGATGTCTAAATGGTATCAAGTGAAAGCTTATGACTTGCTCTTTCATTTGAAGTTATTCTATGCAAATTAGCTCATTTGCATATTCATGAATATTAATGATTTCCCTTAAAATTTCCATTTTTTTTGGCGAAAATTTTATAAATACTTTCTTAAAAAAGGCATTTTTGTCCAGGGGGAATTTGGTAAACATAGTTTATCAGTAAGAACATTCTATTAGAAACATTTTGAGCCTTGTTTGCACTCTGGCGGTTGGGGCTTTTCGGCGTGACCCTTATCTAAACCCTTAACCCTACCAAATTGTTCATTCAAATTTTGAAAATGAATTTGGTCATATCTTGGTTGAATATTTACACACAGATGTCAGAATGGTATCAAATGAAAGCTTATGACTTGCTCTTTCATTTTAAGATATGTTATGCTAATTAGCTCATTTGCATATTCATAAATATTAATTATTTTTCCTAAAATTGCGATTTTCGACCAAAATCTGGTAAATACTTTCCAAAACAAGACATTTTTGTGCAGGGGAATTGTGTAAATATAACTAATCTTAAAGAAAATCATATAAGAAACATTTTGAGCGATGTTTGCACTTTGGCTGTTGGGGCATTTGGCCAAAACCCTTATCTAAACCCTTAACCCTATAAAATTGTTCAGTCATTTCAAAACGTTTCTTATCATATCTTGGTTGAATATTGACCTACAGATGGAAGAATGGTATCAAATGAAATCTTATGACTGTCCCAATAATTTGCCATATTTTTTTTGCAAATTATCTCATTTGCATATTCATGAATATTAATGACATTACTTAAAACTGACCTTTTTAGCGGGTATTTGGTAAATACTTTCAAAAACATTGTGTTTCTACACAGGGGGGATCATGTAAACATAGTTTATCTTAAAGAACATTTTATCAGAAACATTTTGAGCAATGTTTGCAATCTGGCGGTTGGGGCTACAAAATTCCCCCTGGACAGAAACGCCTTGTTTTGGAAATTATTAACTGAATTTTAATCATAAATTGACAATTTTAAGGAAAATCATTAATATTCATTAATATGCAAATGAGCTAATTTGCATAAAATAACTACAAGTGAAAGAGCAAGTCATAAGCTTTCATTTGATACCATATTGACATATGTAGGTCAAAATTTAATAAAATCTACCATGGATATCTCAACATTGGCTAGTGTCTACCTTCTTTGCTTCAAATCGTTTTTGAATTGGTCAGTATTAACAGAAATATTGAAGATTTTCTGTATTTGTTGTGTCGCGTGTTTTACCATAAAGGTGGGTTCACATTGACGAATTTTCTTACGATTCCTTACGAATCAGACATTCGTAATCACATTTCCGATAAGTTCACGTATTGTTACGATTTGAGCGAATTTAACGGGCGATTTACGTATTTCTACGACTAGTTTACGGACTATTTACGGATTATTTACGAATCAATAGGAGTATTTACGACTTAGTTACGAATGTTTACGAGTCCTTTGTTATCATTTTGTTGTTGTTGTTGTAAGAAAGACAACTACTTTTTTGAAAATCTGACATTCGACAAGACGATATGACTTGCGAACGAAATAAGCTTGGGTTTTACCAACAATTTCTTCAAAACCATTAACCTTTTCCCAAACATGACCTAGTTTTGACGTCCCATAGTTTGGGAAAATATTGAGAGAAAAAAATAAATTGCTGATAATCAGCAATGTAATTCTTTCTGTTCACTCAGAATTTTCTATTCAATACCATACAAAGTTTACACTTCTTACATCAATAATTGTTTTGTCTGTAACTCCTTTCAAATCGAAACAACAAAAAATCTTGCCGTTTGGGAAAGAAAACTTAATTGCTTCTACCGGAATAACCGTCATACTACCGTATTGGGTCATTTATGACCCCAGACATATATGTATTTATGAATGCTTTATTCAGAGTTGTTCTCCGATGCACGTTTACTTTTTTTTTTACTTTTTCAATCTTATGTTCGTGGATAATAAATCAATTTTTCTTGAACATCGAACAACGTTTGAAGGACTTATCGTCATTTTTGTGATGGGATAAAAAAAATGACCCCGGTGCATATAAACACATTGAAAAAAGGGGCTCTTAGTCCTCATTTTATTGCAAATCCAATTGGAAATCGTTTGACGTTTAGCAAAACATTAAATAGTATTTCCTCTATCATAGATTATATTTGTCATCAATTTTGACTCGAGTATAGTGTATGAGCAATGATTTCGAAAAAGTGTACTTATATCATGTAAGATAAATATTTATCATCTTATGCTTCTGCATATTCACAAGGTCTGACCAGGACCCACACTATCCTCTCACAGCTTCTCCATCAAACATAACCCTCATCAGGCCCTTTGGGGAGCCTGATCTGTTTTAGTATCATTCTCGGAATCTCATATCATAATTCCCCTTTTTTAAACATCCCGGCTCGTTATATTCGTAAACTTGCCGTATTATATTCGTGAATCACTTACGGGTGATTTGCGATTAACTAAGAGTCATTTACGATTGAATAACGGAACATTTAATCCGTGGACATTCGTGAGAAAATTTTCAACATATCAAAAAATGTCCCCGTATGAGCACGAATCACTAAGAATATCACCGATTCATTGCGAGTTGTTTACGAATGCATAAGAGTGGTTTACGAATACTTGCGGTTATATACGATTGAACTTTCCGAATGAGCCACTCCAAACGAAATCTATGAATATGCACGATTTCTTTACTATGTCTATTACATTTTTGGTTGTAAATAATAAGATATAACCTCCATATCATCATCAAGCAGCTGGCATTGAGAAATAAAGCATTTTATACTTACGAGTTATTTACGGATGCCAGCGTATTGTTTACGAATGTTCACGGATGGCCTACGAATGTAATTCGTAAGGATTCGTAAGGAAAATTCGTTAGTGTGAACCTACCTTAAAATACATACCCTCCAGGCCCGTATTGGGTGGGCTGAAGTCCGTGTGACTGAATATTTGGGGGATAAATAGGATTTTCCCTAAATTTTCAGTGTGAAATAAGGAAAATTCGGAATTTTTGGCCAACATTGGGGGGGGGGGGGGGGCTAAGCCCCCTAGCCCCCTGTTCCTTCGGGCCTTCCCTCATCTGCACAATGTCATGTGGACTATCACAAAGTCACAACTCCACGGTAGGATTTTTTCCAGGGGGTCTAGGACAAAATGATGGCTTTAAATGTGTTGAATATGTAACGATCTACTAACGTTATATAGACAAGATTTGATTATCGGCCAATGCCAGGTGTGTGTGTGTGGGGGGGGGGGGGGGTCCAATTATTCGCTTATTTTCCTTCTTTCCTTTCATTCTCTGAACGTTTTGTTACCCTTTCCAGGCCCGTAGGAAGCAATCCATATGGGGTGGGGGGGCTAAAGCCCTTGTCCTGAATATTGGGGGGGGGGGGGCTAATTTGGATTTTCCCAAAATTTTCAGTATAAAATTAAGAAAATTCGACATTTTTGGCCAACATTGGGGGCTTAGCCCCCCCCCCCCCTGTTCCTACGGGCCTGCTTTCCCTTAAGATTGGCTGATCTGATTGCTCTTGCAGACGACGAAATTGGTGGTATTAAATTAATTACTTGTATCCAAATAAGTAGGGAAAATATTCAGACAAAAGTTGAAATTACGTGAAGGTTTAACCAATTTGTGAGAAAAAAAAACGTTCGGGAAGGGTTGATTGCATTTATAAGTGATGATATAAAATGTAGGCATAGGATGGTGTATCAGAATACGCTATCAGCAAAAAGTTTTTACATATAAGTTAAAAAATATTTGTTCAATTCCAAACGTTTTTAACCGGACAGAAGCAATTCAACTAGATATGCATAAAAGAAATAATAGGCATTGCATGAAATGCCTAAGTTCACATTGATTTGATTATTTATCCCATAAAACGAGTAGATGTTATATTTTTTTATAAAAGAGATATAAAGGGAAGTAATATTTCCATGTTTTGTCCCTATCCCCAATTGAACCCAAGACCACATTCTTACGAAAAATCCCGAAGTTAATGATATGTGTAGTGGAGTTATCTTCCTTCATTAGTAATTTGCGCTGAAAGGAAACCAGCGAAAATATTACTAATGATGGCAGATAACTCGTTCTTTTAAATGCAACTTGCTTAGTGTCTGTTTAGTACTTACTACTGCATACTTCAAATATTTTAATTTCACATTTCTAGTGCATACTTAGTAATTAATACTGCTTACTTACGATTTTGATTACACTTTTCTTACGTATGACCGTCAAGAATTGGAAGTATGAAGAACCCATTTGGAAGTATGAAGTATGCATTTGGCACTAGGGCGAATGCACTTGCAGAAAATAGAATGTAGCATAATACTTATGTAATATAGCAGTAAGAAGAATTGGCGGATATTCCCCTCCATATAAAAGTGGCATTCTCTATACAAGAAGGTTTAGTTAATACAGGTAATCATGCTCACCCGTACTCTCCATTGCCGAGGTCTATTGATTAAACCATCAAATATGACCTCTGCAATTTTCGGTACGCCAACAGCCTATTTGGTCGTCATAATCTAATAGTTATAACACACCATTTGAATTATCGAATCAAAATCATTCAGTTTTATCTTGCATGATCATTACGTATACATTACGTCGCTTCTATTTTTGGCTGAAGCCGGTAACATTTGAATTATCGAATCAAAATCATTCAGTTTGATCTGGTTTGATTACGTATACATTACGTCGCTTCTATTTTTGGCTGAAGCCGGTAATTTGAAGCGTCAGCCAATGAAAGCTTGTATCAGCTTTTTAAATTGTTTTGTTGTGTATGGCCAACGATTGGATACTGAAATCCCGCAAAGGCCCCGAGATTAGACGTGAAATGACCCCGCGAGAACAGAGCTCATTCTATCGAAATGGAATGTAGAGATAATGTGCTCTGTTCATAAGAGAGTAGCTCACCCGAAGTCTGAGATAACTAATAAATCACAAAGAAAGTAGAAAAACACCAATAAAAAAGACCTGTCTCTCACAATTTACGAAAGTGCAGACTAATTTAAAAACTATTGAATTACCAAGAAAATGTTATGTCCAAAACAAACTATGTATATAAACTTCCAATCAATCTGGGTAGTTCTTTACACATAAAAGTGACGTTCCCTCTAAAAGAGGGTTAAGTCATCGGTATGATGCTCACCCAAAGTCTGCAATAAATGATAAATAACATAGTAAGAAAACGATGAATTAAACAAAATGAAAGTACATACAGACTAACAATTGAATTACTAGGAAAGTTTATGTACAAAGTAAACTATAAACTTCCAATCGGTTTAGCTCTTGACACTGTCTCTCTCAAAGAAAGTTCAGTCAATACCAGTGACATACTTATCCGAAGTCTACATCATCGCTTTTCAACGAAAACCTCCTAACTGCAGCTAAAAACAAGCTGCAGTTACGAGGTTTTCATAGAAAAGCAGCGACATGTTATATTATCTCATAAATCACAAAGAAAGTAGAAAAACGATAAAAATGTCTCGAAGATTATAAAAGTACAGCCTAATTAGAAATTGAATTTTCTAGGAAGTTTATGCCCAAAACAAACTATAAACTTCAAGTCGGTTTAGTTCCTGACACTCTCACTCAAAGAAGGTTTAGTCAATAACAGTTGCCTACTCATCCGAAGTATACATGTTAAAACTCATAAGTCACAAAGAAAGAGGGAAAACGATTAAATGTCTCGGAGAATATAAAAGGACAGCCTAAATAGAAATTGAATTTTCTAGGAAGTTCATCCCCGAAACAAACAATAAAATTCCAAACATGTTACGCATCCCTTACACATAAAAGTAAAATTCTCATAGGCCTAATACCAGAAGGTTTAGTCAATACAGGTATCATGCTGACCCAAAGTCTACAATCACTCATAAATCACAAAGAAAGAAAACTAGACAGCCCTGGCGGTCTGGAAGCGCTCCACAGGCCTGACTGTTTGTCTTGTTGAATGCAATTTCATTGGTTCAGGCTGCGCAAATTAGCAAATGCATGACCAAGCTGAAAATTACAAGCAAGTAAGATTGTATGGTCAAAAAGATTCTGTGAAAGTTCTGTATTGATTAGTTAATACTAATGGTTGTAAAGGGGAAAATAAAGCCCAAAATGGCAATTTTGTCAATTTCAAGGGCACATAACTCATGATATGAAATTCAGATCAAGCTGAAAATTGCACCCAGACAAGATCTTACAGTCACCAACACTCTGTCCCATGTTTGTCTTGATTGGTCAATACTTGTAGTTTCTAGAGTGAAAACAATTTCAAAATAGAGCCGAAAATGGCAATTTTGTCAATTTCAAGGGCACACGACTCATGACGTAAAATTCAGATCAAGCAAAGTAATACCCAGATAAGATCCTATAGTCACCATCATTCTGTCAAAGTTTTGTCTGGATTAATCCATATTTGTAGTTGCTAGAGTGAAAACAAAGTCAAAATAGAGCCGAAAATGGCAATTTTGTCAATTTTAAGGTCACATAACTCATGATGTAAAATTCATATCAAGCTGACAATTATATACAGGCACGATCTTATAGTCACCATCATTCTGTAAAAGTTTCGTATTGATTTGTCAATATTTGTAGATTTTAGAGTAAAATAAAGTCAAAACCAGCTATTTTTGACATTCAAGAGCAGATAACTCAGGTTTTTCTGATTCAATCCAAATTCTTTGAAGGAATCTGAGAGGGGGTCACCCATTGATCATTCCTGTGAAGTTTGATTGAAATCCATCTGGTAGTTTCTGAGAAGAAGATTTTTAAAGAAAAAGTTTACGGACGGACGGACGCACGCACGCACGCACGCACGACGGACACACCGCCATGACAATAGCCCGCTGGCCTGATGGCCAGTGGAGCTAAAAATGAATGTAAAAAAATGTCTCGCAGATTATAAAAGTACAGACTTATTATAAATTGGATTTTCTAGGAACAATAACCAAATAAAATATACTATAAACTTCCAGTCGGATTAATTCCTTACACCTCCTCCTCTATAAGAATGAGAAGTTTCAGACAATACCGCCGCATTTCTTATAAAACCTCGTAACTGCAGCTTGATATAAGCTGCAGTTACGAGGTATTCGATGAAAAGCCGACAATATGTTGACAGTAGAAGTACTTCGAGGTAAATCGGATATCTTATAAATGCTCTCTGAGTTCTGAGTTTGTAAACAATGCTGAACTCTAAAAATACCAAAACAACATACTTTATTCTTTCCCCCAACATATCTAACGACAACAAGGCACCGGCACGGTGGACGTTTTTGCACACATATTGAAGGCGAAAAAGAAAACGTTACCTTTTCCCAAACGGCAAAAATTCAGATGGCTTCAATTTGAAAGCTGATGCATACAACAAATTGCTGGTAATGGAAATTGAATTTGTATACAATAAATTACAGAAAATATTGAGGTAACCAGCATTTTTTTGTTTCATCTCAATAGTTTCCTTTTCTTTTTCTAATAAGGATGCCAAACCATATCTATTTGGGAAAGAGTCATGTCAAATATGCCTTTCAAGAGTCCACAATAACCGAGATATTGATTACGTGAAAAGCAAAAAGAAAAACAAACAAACACCGTTATAAATTCTCACTCAAGTTATAAAAGTACACATTAATTAAACAATTGAATTACCAAGAAAGTTTAATCCTTTCCAAAAAATTAAGGTGGTCCAAGAGCAGGTGCAGTGGGCAAAATACATGTTAGGCCTACTTTAATTTGTTGAAATTTGTGAATAACATAGCACAGAAAACGTTGAGGCAAAAGAAGAAAATGCTGATCATCAGCATTTTCTTCTTCTGTCTCAATGTTTTCCCAAGTCAATTCTTTTTGGAACGTCAACACCAGGTCTTGTTTGGGAAAGGGTTAAACAATAGAATTACAAAGAAAGTTTAAGTCATAAGCACACTATAAACCACCAATCGGTTTAGTTCCTCACACCTCCTCTTGTACGAGAAGACTTAGCCAATATGCTATGGCTGGAAATACTTCACAGGAAGTCAGATATTGCAATTTACCAAAATGAGAAAAGTCATAACACTGGTCCAAATTCAATAGCATATCCACGGTGCGAAAACTCCAGAAACAGAGTCTATGGCTCTAGATTGAAAACTGATTTACACCACAAATAGGATGTTGGTGACGTTCAGACATGATGCATACATGTAGGCTACAATATGCATGTAAGAAAAGGGAAAACGATGCAAAAGGAAAAACTTTAGTTACCAGGATTAGGCTTACGTCTTTCGTCTCCTAATTCTCTCAAACTTTTCTATTGAAGACGTCAAAAACACGGGCTTCTTGGGAAAGGGTTAAGAGACAAAATTACCACAATTAACCAGAATTATTTCCCTATTCTCCCTTTCTCGGTCATTTTAACCCTTTCCCAAACGGCTAGAGTTTGAACTGTTTCAGTGTATCAAGGGCTGATCTAGGGGTGAAGTCAGGGGGTCATGACCCCCCTGGAATTGGCCGAAAATTGAATTTTGACAATACAACTTCTTATTAAAAGCTGTCATTTGGACTTCCCTCCCCCCCCCCCCCCCCCCCCCCCTTGGGAAAAAATCCTGGACCCGTCCTTGTTTAAAATACGCTGTAACGATTCAACAATTGATCGGTGTCCCATGCAACCTTGGCGACAAGAAAATATTTGACCTAGTATGACAGTGGCCTTATTTGACACGAACATAAAATTTAGCCCTTCATCAAACGGCATAATTGTTGACTGCACCTAATTCAAAGATACCACAGAAGACAATTTCAATGTACAAGCGAATGAAATCATACATTTATTGGTCATTCTACGTAAAAAAGAAAATATTTGAAGCAAATTCTTCCTTTTCCACAATGTTTTTATAATTTAACCCTTTCCCAAACAACAAAATTTTAGGGTGATCCACTTCAAAAACTGCCACAAATGAAAACTAGAAATATATCACTGAAGGTGATAAAAATACCCCCGCCACCACCTTTGTTCGGACAAGCGTTTTTGTTGATTCAGGAGCCATACTCAGAAATTGTCAATCCGATTTTATTGAAATTTGGTCCAATCAGGGTCCATAACTCAGAAAGTATCGGTCTGATTTCCATGAATTTTGCATCTTGCATATATACAGGTCCTAATGCATACCTGTGCCAAGTATGAAGCAAATAGTTCAGTAACTGTAGGAGGAATTGTCCGGACAAGCATTTTTGTCAAATCAGGGGCCATAACCCAGAAAGTGTCAGTCTGATTTTCGTGAAATGTGCATCTTGCAAATCTACAGAAGTTAATGCACGCCTGTTCCAAGTTTGAAGCAAATCGGACAGTAACTAAAGGAGGAGTTGTCCAGACAGGCATTTTTTGGTAAAATCAAGGATCACAACTGAGAAAGTAATGGTCAGATTTTTGTGAAATTAGCGTCATGCACATCTACAGGTCCTAATGCACATGTATATGCCAAGTATGAAGCAAATCGGACAGTAACTGTAGGAGGAGTTTTCCGGACAAGCATTTTTGGCTCAAATCAGGGGCCATAACTCAAAAGGTAATGGTCTGATTTTCGTGAAATGTGCGTCTTGCACATCTACAGGTCCTAATGCAGGCATGTGCCACGTATGAAGCAAATAGGACAGTAACTGTAGAAGTTGTCCTGACAAGCATTTTTGGGTGAAAAAGGGGCCATAACTCAAAAAGTATTGGTCCGATTTCCGTGAAATTTAGGTCTTGCACATCTACAGGTCACAATGAACACTTGTGCCAAGTATGAACTAAATCGGTCAACAAGTGTAGGAGTTATCCGGCCAAGCATTTTTGGTCAAATCAGGGGCCATAACTCAGAAAGTATCGGTCCGATTTCCGTGATTTACGTCTTGCACATCTACAGGTCCTAATGCACACCTGTGCCAAGTATGAAGCAAATCGGACAGTAACTGTGGGAGGAGTTGGCCGGACAAGCATTTTTGGGTCAAATCAAGGGCCATAACTCAAAAAGTATCCGTCCGATGTCTGTGGAATTTGCGTCTTGCACATCTACAGGTCACAATGAACACTTGTGCCAAGTATGAACTAAATCGGTCCACAAGTGTAGGAGGAGTTATCCGGACAAGCATTTTTTTGTCAAATCAGGGGCCATAACTCAGAAATTATCAGTGCGATTTTCGTGAAATTTGCGTCTTGCACATCTACAGGTCCTAATGCACACCTGTGCCAAGTATGAAGCAAATCGGACAGTAACTGTAGGAGGAGTTGGCCGGACAAGCATTTTTGGGTCAAATCAGGGGCCATAACTCAAAAAGTATCGGTCAGATTTCTGTGAAATTTGCGTCTTGCACATCTACAGGTCACAATGAGCACTGGTGCCAAGTATGAACTAAATCGGTCCACAAGTGTAGGAGGAGTTATCCGGACAAGCATTTTTTGGTCAAATCAGGGGCCATAACTCAGAAATTATCAGTGTGATTTTCGTGAAATTTGTGCCTTGCACATCTACAGGTCCTAATGCACACCTGTGCCAAGTATGAAGCAAATCGGACAGTAACTGTAGGAGAAGTTGGCCGGACAAGCATTTTTGGGTCAAATCAGGGGCCATAACTCAAAAAGTATCGGTCCGATTTCTAGGAAATTTGCATCTTGCACATCTACAGGTCACAATGAACACTTGTGCCAAGTATGAACTAAATCGGTCCACAAGTGTAGGAGGAGTTATCCGGACAATCATTTTTTTTTTGTCAAATCAGGGGCCATAACTCAAAAAGTATCGGTCCGATTTTCGTGAAATTTGTGTCTTGCACATCTACAGGTCACAATGAACACTTTTGCCAAGTATGAACTAAATCGGTCGACAAGTGTAGGAGGAGTTGTCCGGACAAAGTTTTGGAGACAGACCAACCAACCATCCAACCACTGGACCGACAGGCTGATTCCAGTATACCCCCTCCAAACTTCGTTTGCGGGGGTATAAAAATGGGTGTTATAAAAGATAGGATTTGTGTCAAATATGGCACAGAAAATATTGAGACAAAAGGAGAAACTGCTCGTTATCAGCAGTTTCTTCTTTTGTTTCAATGTTTTCCCAAGCCTTTTCCAGTAGGGACGTCAAAACCAGGTCTTGTTTGGGAGAGGGTTAAAGCTTTTATCTTTTTTTTTTTTTTTTTTTTTTTTTTTTTTTTTTTGGGGGGGGGGGGGGGGGGGTCAAAAAGCGTTATTATGCGGGGATGGAATAAGCCACATATCGAGGATCTTTAGCTAAGGTTTTGAAATCATCCCTTTCCTTATCGACAGAAATTTAGAGTGGTCCATATAAATCATCTAGTAAAAAGTAGATAATTCTATGGGCATTTTCATCTTCCCCTAAAGGTTTTCAAAGAAGGATTCTGCAAGATCGTCCAAACTGTGTCTTGTTTGGGAAAAGCTTAACCATTTCCCAAACAACAAACTTCGGACCTGGTTTTCAAGTACTGAATAGAAAATGCCTCGGAAAACATTGAGGCAAAAGAAGAAAATTCTGATAATCAGCATTTTCTCGTAAAATGCCGATAATCAGCATTTTCTCTTTTTGCCTAAAAATATTTTCCAATTTATTATAAACCCAAATCCTATCTTCATAAACATCTTTTTCGTTTGCAGCAGCTTTCAAATTGGACTTTTTAACCCTTTCCCAAACAACATTTTAGAGTGGTCCGATCTGAAAGCCGCTGCAGACATCTAAACGGATGCTGATTAAGACAGAATTTGTGTATAAAAAGGTACAGAAAATATTGAGGCAAAAGGAGAAACTGCTGGTTAACAGCAGTTTCTTCTTTTGTCTCAATGTTTTCTCCAGCCCTTCTACTAGGGACGTCAAAACCAGGTCTTGTTTGGGAAAGGGTTAAACGTTCGTCGGAAATATCAGAGAGACTGGAATACATGGATTTCTGTCGTTTTTTATGACAGTACATCCACAACAACCTTTCCGAGGCTCCAGCTGCTCGACCAGACGATTAACCCGTTACCAGACGACAAAATTTGGGACTATTCCAATTTGAAAGATGTTGCAAACGACAATTAAAAGTTGATGAAAACTTAGAAATAATTCCATTTTGGTGAAGAAAACATTGTGGAAAATGAAGAAATAATTATTGCTTGTCACAAGCAATTTCATTTTTCACAATATTTTCTCAAGCCTTTCCTTGTTAAGGAGTCAAAAGGCGTCACTGCTCAGTAATGGGTTAACCAACCACTGGTGAGACAATGTCAGATCGAATGTTTTCCGCGGTCGTGGATCGAACTTGGGGCCTCGTAAGCGGGAGTCCGATGCGCTTCCATCTGCACTATAGCCGGGCCCCGGTTTCTCGAAAAAACTAAAGCACGTTCTCATGCTCAAATCTGAGCACCGTGCTCAAATCGCACGAAATCCACGTGAACTTCAATCGAATACCCTTCAACGTTGGAGAGTATCCTTTGAAGTTGAGCATGTTCTCATGAGAATATACTTAAGTTTTTTTCGAGAAACTGGGGCCTGGCTTAAGTACGTTCTCATGCTCAAATCTGAGCACCGTGCTCAAATTGCACGAAATCCACCTGAACTTCAATCGAATACCCTTCAACGTTGGAGAGTATCCTTTGAAGTTGAGCATGTTCTCATGAGAATATACTTACTAGTAATCTTCTTCGAGAAACCGGGACCAGGACCACGTAAGTAAATGTAGGAGTTACGCTGACACGATGTGGAGGAATGAGTTTGAGTTTATTGGGGGTTTTACGCCGTTTCCAACTGCCAGGGTCATATCGCGGCGGCTGGAGCACCTCACCATTGATTCCTGTTGTTTCTCAAACCAGTACTACCACAACACCCTTACCGAGCATCCAGCTGCTCGCCCACTTAGGTGGAGAGATGAAGGCCTGCGTCGGTTGAGTAAATGGGGTTTAGTGCCACTTGCAACTGAGTTGGTCATATCGCGGCGGCTGGAGCACCTAACAGTTGATTCATTGCATTTCTCGCACTAGTACTGCAACAATATCTAATCTCAGCCCCTGCTGCTCTGTAACATTGATTACTCACACCCATTTGTGCAAAACAAATGACTTTTGTCAAATATCAGAATGGATATTGGCCGAGCTGGTGTTCGAACTCGCAACCCCTGGATTGACAGACACCGACGTTACCGACTAAGTACTTTCTTACAACAAAGTACATTTCCTCTTCGTAAACTATGATGAAATGATACTTTGTTCCCACGGGGGTATTTCACGTCTAATCTCGGGGCCTTGGCGGGATTTCGTTATCCAATCATTGACTGGAAACATAAAAACATTTGAAATTTTTGATACAGATTCTGATTGGCTGCCGTCTCAAATTACGATCATCGGCCAAAAATAGAAACGACGTAATTATGCAGAGCACAATTCATAGGTTAATATGTAGATGTTATCACTGTTTACATGAATGACCGCGCGTGTGAGTAAAAACTGAACGATTTTGATTTGATCATTCAAATTGTGTGCTATAATTAGACTATGACGACCAAATAGTCGGTTGATATATCAAAAACTGCAGAGGTCGTAGTTTGATGATTTAATCAATAGGCCTCGGCTCTGGAGAGTACCGACTAAGCTATCAGGGCTCGGCTACCATCACATTTTCAAACACAACGTCCAAGCTGCTGATCTTGGAAACTAAAACAAACTAACAAAACTTTCGAGATTTCGGGGACAAAATACTTTGCGATATGCACTGCATTTTAACATCATTAGACATAGCATTGAAAGCATTGAGGGAAAAAGAGAAAACGTTGGTCACCAGCATTTTCTTTTCCCTCAATATTTTCCAGATCTTTGTCTATTTGAAAACGCCAAAACCAGGTGTTGTTGAGAAAGGGTTAATTAACACTATAAATGTAACTTATGCATTATGCATCATTTAATCATTTTCAAAATGGTGAATGAAATCACAACATTAATGGAATAGAACTAATAGCTAACATGTTGTCTTTGTGAAACACAAGTCAATTCAAACCAATGAATAAAATTAACATGATTACTTTCTGTAAAGAAACAATCAATATAATTTTGAAGTTTCTGTAAAACCTACATAGAAAATAATTTCAGATTAACACCTGTAAAATTATTTTGGGAAAATAATCCAAAATCCTAATTCTACTTCCTGATTTCTTTCGTTTCACAATTCATTTTGCTTTAGTATTCAAACAGATTTCCTTATGCAAGTTGCAGTCATTAATATCGTCATTTTTAATTAAAGGCCTAATAAATGTAGCTTCTTTAATGCTGCAATGTGACTTTTAATGAAAAGCAGCAATATGGTTTCAAATGAGCATACATTATTATAAGTAAAGCTTTCAAATTTACTTAAAATCTCCCACGAAAGACCTGATTACAAGTAAAGCTTTCAAATTTGCTCAAATTCTCCCACTAAAAACAAGATAGATAATAATGCCGAATCATATTAAACACTGCATTAGTACGCTCCCTTGAATTAAGCACGTTTGTCTCTGGCTAAACCGAGCAACAGAAAAGAGGGATTGTTCCTTTCCCAAAGGACAAAATTCTAGGGTAGACCAAAAAGAAAGCTGCTTCAGACAAAATGGACTTTCATAAAGTAAGAATGTGTATATAATATCGCAAGGAAAATATTGAGACAAAAGGAGAAAATGCTGATTATCAGCATTTTCTTCTTCTGCCTCAACCTTTTCACAAGCCTACTAATTAGGGACGTCAAAACTATGTCTTCATTTGAGAAAGGATTCAGACAGTCCTAACATAAACATGCATCAAAAGAGACTCAAATTTTAGACTAGTACACGGATCAAGAAAGAATGCAAGAAAATGAAACTGGGCTATAATTAGGAAACATCTCAAGCTTGTTAATTAAAACAAGATATGTTTGTGAAACATGAATGCCTCCGAAATGGCAATGTTAAGTTATCATGGCAGTTTTCGTATTAAAGGTTGATAAGGGTTAATGAATGACCTTGAGGAAGGTCATATTGCATTGAACAGATAGATCTCATTGAAAGAGAAGCTTTGTATGTCTTATACTTTTGGAGAAAATGTCAAAGTTAAGTTTCAGACAGACAGACACAGAATGAAAGACGAATGGACAGACAGATGGACATGAGTAAAACAATATTCCCTCGATCTTTCGATAAAGGGGCATAAAAACAAAAAGTTATGATGCACTGTTTCAATAAAGCACTGTTTCAATAAAGACTTAAGTCATGTAATAACATCCAAAATAAATGTACAGTAGGTGCAGGGTGATGCTATCATGACTGAGCTATGACGACAGATTCATGAAATGTCCACAGAATGAAAGGGAAATTCAAAATATGAACACTTTAACAAGTACTATGTTTTCTACATTGAACAAGATGTGTTGGTGAAACAAGAATGCCCCCCGAAATGGCCATTTATCGAAAATGTTATGTTTTCGTGTAAAGGGTTGATAAGGGTTAAAAGATGATCTTCAGGAAGGTCAAATTGTATTGAACAGATAGCTATCATTGAAAAAAAGACAGACAGACAGACAGACAGATGGACGAACATGAGTAAAACAATATATCCCTGATCTTTCAAAACGGGTGCATTAAAAGTACAAAATATACAATTCTCTAACCTAAAACATTGGAACATTTCAACATAAGAAACTAAAGTCTGCAGAGACGACATGCTTATTTAGTCATTTAACCATTTCCCAAACAAGACCTGGCCCCGTTTTCTTGAACAAGAGCTGTCCGAAGACAACGCGCTCGACTTTCTAAGTTGCTTAGTATAAAGGGGGCATACCTCCAAATAGAGTGGTCCCAGGGTCATGGGCCCTGATAGTAAGGTAGAGGGTGTGATGGTGAATAAGTATTCCAGCCCGGGTGACAGTATAAGCTCTCATTTTCTTCTAAAAGTCGAGCTAAAAAACTTAAGTACGTTCTCATGCTCAAATCTGAGCACCGTGCTCAAATTGCACGAAATTCACGTGAACTTCAATCGAATACCCTTCAACGTTGGAGAGTATCACTTTGAAGTTGAGCATGTTCTCATGAGAATATACTTAAGTTTTTTCGAGAAACCGGGGCCTGGCTTTGACGTCCCAAAACAAAAACAGCTAGGAAAACATTGAGGCAAAAGATGAAAATGCTGATAATCAGCATATTCTCCTTTTGCCTTAATATTTTCAGAGCTATAAATTACAAAAATTCAAACTTGATTAACATCCACTTTGTCATCTGCTGCAGCTTTTCAATGGGTCCAGCCTAAAATTTTGCACTTTGGGAAAGAGTTAACCCTTTCCCAAACAAACCCTGGTTTTGACATGCCACCTATACAAGCTTTTTCGAAAACATTGAGAGAAAAGAATGCTCACCAGAATTTTCAAATTTTTCTTATTTTGCTTTCTGCAAGTCCTTTCTACTTAGACAAGTCTGATTTTTTACCATTTCTTCAAGGTAAAAGACACTTAACATTAAAGGTAAAAACGCTTGCATGCTTACAAACTATAAACAATTGTGTGATGAATATAATTGCAGAAAATTCTTTATTTTACAAATTTTATGAAAATATTGATTTCATGATGAAACTTCTTCAAAAAGCACATTTACAATATCGCTGCTTTTCAACACCAAACTTGTTACTGCAGCTTGTTTTAACCCATTACCAGACGACAAAATTTTGGGGTAGTCCAATTTGAAAGAAGTCGCAGACGACATTTTCAACATGATGAAATTGTAAAATTATATAACTTTTTGGATAGAAAACATTGTGGGGGAATGAGAAATTGCTTGTCACAAGCAATTTCTTCATTTTCTACAATGTTTTCTAAAGGATTTATCTAATTGGTTGTCAAAAGGCGTCACTGTGTTGTAATGGGTTTGCTGCAGTTACGAGGTTTTTGTTGGAAAGCAGCAATATATCGCAATCTTAACAAATCACTGTTTTGAATGACTCAAAGGTCCAGCATCACGCCTCAAAAAATCCCACTTGAGATCCGGATTTTTTGGTGGAATAATTTCATACTTGTCCGTGCTACCCCCACTCTCGATCACCCTATTCAACAACCCGTCCAACGACTGTTTATGACTGATCGTCAAGTAACGGTCATCTCCCGTTCCACGACTGATACTTTTCAGTTTCATTCTCTGTGCCATTTGGTGAATTTTTGCCCTTTCTTCTTTTGTAAGCTCTGAAGAGAAATGAATCTCTTTATCTGTGTCTGCGTTTTTGAAATCCGTCAAGATTTTTGTGACTTTTTCAGTGAACTGTTTATCCGAACCCTTTGACATTCCCCCAGTTAACCCAAGCCCCTTTCTCCCAATGACCCCCGTAGCTTTAACAGGTTCAGCAATTCCCGTACCGTCTTTACCGATACCTCCACCCACCCATCCCATCTTTCTCAACAAAGCATTACCAATATTACTACTCTGTATTGAATCATCATGCGACGCTCCACTCAATATATTATCCTTACTTATATCCATAGAATTCTCATCAAAACCCACTTTAACTTTACAAACTACAGTATAACACACATTCTCTAGAGCAGACAAAGCATTATCAATCGCGTTCTGTTTCGCTTCGTCCTTTGTCTCTCCTTCTCCGTCCCCGACCTCTAACCCATCTATAGACACAGAACACTCCTTTTTACCCTCGCACGTAAAATCAAAATCTTTCGTGAACATCATTCCATTAAACTGGGCACTCTGTGCTAGAATACTAGCTTTATTCTCATTTTCACTGTATGCATATCGTATCAAAACAAGTTGAGATACATCATACAGCTGTTTCATTCCTTTACATCCACTACCATCAGTATTTGCAGCAGTCTGACCCTTACGTTTTTTTCCTTTAGCCGAAGATCCGGAATTAAGCTCCATGCCTTGCCCTGATTCAGAATTCTTCCCTGTATTTTTGTTGTCGTCCGACTGCCCTGCCTTTACAAATCCTGATAAAGGTTTAGATGTTGTCGCCTCACCTTCGGAATGAAAAATAATTTTTGGGTTTTTTTAATGTAGGTGACAGAAACAGCAGTTGTTTCTTCTTGCTTGATGATGGGAAAACATTTGTTTGTGGTAAAATATATTCACAATCAGTAAAATTTAGACAGTTTCAATCTAATGCATGAGTAACCATGAGTACATTTCAACCCTTGATAATAGCATTTTCTCTTTCAAGAATATTTTCTTGTTTACATTGTTCACAAGCATATCTCTAACAGAAGTAACTTTGCTGTCTGCCACATTTACCTTTATTTCTTGTCATTTAACAGAATGTAAGGCTGCAGGAACCTTTCTACTATTTCAAACTCATATTAACCCTTTACAAAACTTGGTGCCTTTTAATTTATTTGCATAATGCTCAATTCTAGTAATTAGTTTTTCGGAAAGATTATATGAAAGTAATCATCAGGATTTTATCCTTTTCCCTTCAGGGTTTCTAACCTAACATGTTGCAGGGTCACCAAAACCAGAACTTGTTTTGAAAGGGGTTAACCCTTTCCCATACAAGTCCAGGTTTTGATGGCCCTAAAATAAGAGGCTAGAGAAAACATTGAGGCAGAAGAAGAAAATTTTGTTAAACAACACTTTCTCTTTTGCCTCAATATTTTCCTAACTTCATTGATGTGTCAAATGCTGGTGTAACTAATAAAATGGAAAAGTCCAAATTTTTGCTGATTGGTAAAGGGTTAATATATGTAAAATATCTAGATTCATTGTGAATATAAAACTGAAAGGTGTTCATTAGCATGCGCAACATTTTCCTTGATTATATTAGCTTTTCAAAATGTTTCCCATCATCAGCAGAAGTAACTAACTGCATGCTCATTTCTCACCTGCCTTTACAAAACCAGTCATAGGTTTGGAGTTTCCCGTTTGACCAGCTCCACGGAACACAATCTTAGGTTTACTGTACGCCTCCGCTTGAATGGCAGCCTCTTTCTCCTTCGCTTGATTACTCGCTGCTGCATTCTGAGCTTGCTTCTTTGCAGTCGTATTTGTCGTTGAAACACCACCTTGCGAAGGTGTGTAACCTTTTTTAACTTTAACAGCAGGTTCAGTTGCCATAGCAGGGTGTACAACATCAACACTTTTAGGCTTCAGTTCATAATGTCCTTCTGAAGATTTTCTCACAGTTAGTTGTCTGCCGCATGTTAGTAAGTCCATGGCCTCTGAGGCAGCATTCAGCTTGGCTCCTTTCTTTTTTGAATCCACAGCTCGGCCTACGTGGATTCCATTAATCATGACAACACATTGAAAGTTAGCAACTGTAGAGACAACGGGTGATATATCAAAGTCTATCACCATACCCTTGACTTTCTGTACAGCCATATGTAACACTTCTAATGCATTTTTACCAGTTTTGTTCTTGTCTTTTACAATCTGAACCAACTTTTCAAACTTGGTATCCTGTACTGCGATGTCTTTCACCTCTCTTGGACCTGGGTTTATAACAGTTGGCGGTTTTCCAAACCCAAGACCCGCTCTGTTGCCAGTCTTGGCTGTCACAGCTGCCTGATTCGTGGAACTTCTATTCTCAATGGCCACATCTGTACTCTGATACTCGTTAGTTGATTTCACAAAGTTCATCTTTTTCGGTATGAACATAGGCTTTTTTGGTTTAGCATTCGATTCAGGAGAGGCATATGTTGGTTGTGCAACTTCCATAGTTTCACCCGGAGGCCCCTGGTCTGTGGTGGTAGTTTCACTCTGCTGCATCTGTTGTATGGCATGCTGCTGGGCCCACATCTGCTGGTAGTCCTGCATATTCTGTGTATTCTGGTAGCCCTGGTAGTAACCTTGAGGGTACTGCCCAGAAGAAGCATACCCGTAACCTTGCATGGCCTGCTGACCTTGTGGGTACATCATCCCCTGTGCAGCCTGCTGCTGCTGGTAGCCCGAGATATCTGTACGTTCTCCATAACCATAGTACGGGTTAGAGAAATTAAAACTCTGATCACTTTGTTGTGCATGCTGGGGCTGTGCTGGCTGGGATGGTGGAGGAGGAGGAGGAGGGGGTGGGGCTGTTGTCGCTGGATTCTGTGTTGGATAAGTGACCACAGGCTGACCGGCGTCTGGAGCAAGTTCTCCTGCCTTTACAAAGTTTGTCATTTTAAAGTTGTTATTTTTCCCTCCAGGCCCTCCCCTGCCTTGATTATGACCACCACGTCCCCTATCATTACCTCTTCCCCAATTCTGGCCTCTACCTCTGGGACCCTGACCCCTATTTGGCCCATGACCTCTATTTTGACCCCGATTGTTTCTATCATATGGTTTTTGTCTATAATTTCTCGCATCAAAATCGTCACTTCGATCGTAATACTGGTCATCAAATTCTAAATCGTCGTAAAACTGTTCGTAGTAATTCATGATTGTAGGTTTCTAAAACAGGTTATAATCTGCAAATACAAACAAAACACTCTTAACCCATCACCAGACAGCCAAATTTTAGGCTTTTCCAATTTCAAAGGTGTTGCAGATGACAATATCAGATGACTGACATTTCTTTTACCTTCTGGTTAGAAAACATTGTAGGGAATGACGAAATAGCTTGTGACAAGAAATTTCTTCATTTTCCATAATGTTTTCCAAAACATATATTTTGTAAGGCATCAAAAGGCCTCACTTGCTCTGTTTGGGAATGGTTAAAATTGGACCAATTTAAAGCTTTATTGTTTGGGAAAGCTTCACCCAGCATTTTAAACATTTTCCTCAGATTCATCGATGATTCTTTCCTAATGAAACACAACTTCAATTCTCCTTTTACATAGAATGCTGAATCTCCTGCTTTATTAGAAAAATTCCATTGAAATTGAATTTAAAGAATAAGATACTTGATTTATCGGGTTTTACACTGTTTTCAACTGCCATGGTCATATCCCCGCTGCTGGAACACCTTACCATAGCTTCCTGTTGTTTCTCATACTAGGACTACCACAACATCCTAACCAAGCCTCCAGCTGCTCCCCCACATAAGTTAACGATATCAAACCATTGGTGCAGTCATGGCGAAGACCGTCGGACCTGCGGACCTGTCCGATGAAATTACACTATGTCCGATATTTTTTTCCTTTCTGTCAGTCCAACTGTCCGACGCTAATTTTGAGGTTGGTTTGTATGAAAAGATCGACATTTTACTTACAGTACAGCTCGCGCGTTTTTTGCCTAAAACGCTCGCCCACCGCGGTAAAAAAAAAATTCGGGTGGAAAATCGCGGCGATTTGCCATCACGGCCACAGCGTTTTTCCACTCGAATTTTAGTTGCATCACCGCGATTCGCCGCGATGGGTGGGAAATCGCGGCGATCGCCGCGTTCGGGTGGAAATGCCAGGTAAGGCCAACATTATCCTACAGCGCTCGGTATTAAATGCGTTTTTGTTAAGTTTATATTATTTCATCCTGAGTGTGTTTTTTAATTGATTTACAGAACTATTTCAGAAATAAAGAGAGTGTTATATTAAATACAAACGTTTTCTATAAAGTTCTATGAAGTCCGGTAATAACACATCGTTTTTGTAGATTAAAATATATAGTTATATGTTATTATATAATATAGAACAGGTTATTTCCGCTTCTTTGTACATTATATTATGCTTTGTTATGCTTGATTTAATTCAATTAACTTTTTATATAATATTCTGTTTTTTTGCAGATACATGTACGTGAAATCGTAAACTGCATGTTGGCTTCCCGGTCATAAATACGAAGAGTTTCTCTGTTTTAATTACATAAAAAAGTAATGCGTATAATTTGACTACTTTTCAGTTTACAAAATAAACCAGTAAACCTGCGACTGGCATTTAAGGTTTATTTTTACCATGTTGGAACTTGCATGTATCTTGAAAGAAACACCGATGTTTTATGCATGACGCTACATTCTTAGTTACGCCATTTCCGAAATTGCTACGATTTGGTACGTCCTATTAAAAATCTACTCATACGATAAGTTGGATGTTGCTGAAAACAGGATTGTGAAGGATATATTACAACAATAGGAACTAGACAATGAGACACAAGAAGACCAGGGTAGTAATCAGTATGTTCTTCTTTTATCTTAATACTCTCAAATCATTTCGACGATACCCATTCACTCTCTTTCGAGGGGAAGAATATCCGGGGATCCAATAACAAAGCTGAGCGAGTGTAGGACAAAACCCCACCAGGACAAAACCCCACCAGGACAAAACCCCCTCGGACAAAACCCCACCAGGACAAAACCCCATCAGGACAAAACCCCACCAGGACAAAACCCCACCAATATATATAAAATATAGTATAACAAATTCATGACATAGAAAAAATATTTAGTAAGGAAAATGTTTTTAAATATAAGAAATTTGATTATGTTTCACAATTTATTTCTTTATAATTTAATTATTTATTTGAAACTTCAAAAAAATTATCTAGATCTATACTGTATTTGTGTATTTATTGTATTTTAAAAGCATTGTTTTTTATACTTATTTCTCATTATGTGTTTATTGAAATACCCAAATAAGTCAATTTTGCTTTAAAAATGGAAACAATTGTGGGAAAAGGAGAGGTTACCGAGAATAAGATGAAGCCAAATATCATCTTGACATCACATTTTTGTCACCTTAATAAGTCAATTGACATGCATTATATCATTCCCTTATCTAAGAAATCAATTATCACATATCATAATAAGGACAAAAGATGACAGCAGAAGACTTAACACCTCAGAAGAAAGTAACACTTCTTATTTCAACTAAGTTTATTCCCATGAATCATGCTTATTGATATTTATCAAAGGCATTATTCAATTGAAACTTTTTTGGGAAAAAATCATTTCATATTCTGCATATTCATGATATTCAGGGATAATTTCTTCATTCATTATCATTATGATTTAGCAATAAATACTATTTTGTTCCAAAAACAAATTTTTAGGCTTCATAAAATAACTTCAAAAAATCATAAATCTAAGAATATTATAAAAATAAATCAATGATAATATTATACTATGGAAAAAATAACATTAGCCCTACATTATGATAGTACAATGTATTATGAGTGTTATTTCTTTCCTGTAATTTTATTAATCAAACATCAAAAATGAGAAAAATAGAAAATAAATTATCAAAGCATAACTATTACAATACTTGGTCAAATGCAAATTTATTTGTTTCAATAATAATTTATTGTTGAATGATTTGAAAATGAATGAAATATAAGACTGGTGGGGTTTTGTCCGCCTTGCCAATTTTAGTGGTGGGGTTTTGTCCGAGGGGGTTTTGTCCGAGGGGGTTTTGTCCTGGTGGGGTTTTGTCCTGGTGGGGTTTTGTCCGTACCCCAAGCTGAGCACTGCAGAAAACAGATCAGAAAATATCGATAAAAATTGTCTACAATATACAGGTAGCATAGAAAATATTGCGGTAGCAGGGGAAATGCTGATCATCAGTTTTTCTTCTTTTGTCTCAATTTGTTCTCAAGCCTTGTGTATGTATGTGTTATTCTATAATTCAATGCGCTTCCAAAAAAAAACTAATTTTGTGCAATCATCGCTGCACAAAGTATCTGCAATTATATTGTAATCAATATGCACAGGGTTCTCCCCAGGAATTTTTGAAGCTGTAGTGCTACCAAGTCGCGAAACTTTGACGCTTTGCGCGTTTCCAAGAATACTTCCACTGTTGCTACACAATGCCCTTGGGCATTGCTCTTTCAAATTCAGGCACATAGTTAGAAAGAAGATATGAAAAATAATTCTAAAATCCATATTCTTAACATTTACTTAACTGTCATGATTTGTCTAGATTTAATATTGTCATCTGAAAAAGAATTAGTTGTACAATTTATGATTAATCAGGTAATACAGCTAAATACCTGGATTCAATCATTCAATAATAACAATGGCAACACATGCTCACTGATATGCATGTCTCTTCAGTTAAGTTTATTTTAAAGTTAAATGAAAAAAAAGTCTGAAGACTAATATTTCTACATCAACAGGAATCTGACTTTATAGAATTGTGAATTTAATTAACACAATGTATATCAAACAAACAAAAAAATATTTCAGCCAAATTACAAAGTTTTTAAAAGACAGGTCCAAATCTTGAGGAGTTGCATACAATTTTAAGATGATTTAATGTGCAGTCAACTATCAGTGTTAAAGTGAATACAAGTTTAAATTATTCAGAAATGTATCAAACAATGGGATGAGAAAACCATGGTCATCAGCAATCCAGTTTCTGTTTGGTTTTGAATGCATTATAAGGTTAAGAAAATCTATTTAGCAAATCTTTCCCATTTTCTCACACAGTCAACTAGATCTATGAAAAAGTTGTAGTCAACCAAATTAGATTTAGTGTTACAAAATTCAAAGTATTAAAACGTCATAAGATGGGAAGCAGGGATGGAAAAGGAAAAACTATTGATTATCAAAATATCCATATTTTCATATTTTTCAAAGTAATTTCTAATACAGACACCCAAACTTGAGCTTTAGCAGCCCACAATGATAGACATGTGCAGTGGCGAACCCCCTCTATAGCCTGATTATTTCATTTTCATTTAAGAAATTTAGTGAAAATTGTCAGGACCTCAAATTGTGTAATACTAGGAACAAGAACCCCCTAATTGTATTTTGACTCCCCCCCCCCTTTCACAGAAATCCCGGATCCGCCGCAGACGTGCATGCAAATAAGTCAATAACAAAGCATGGAATTTAGATGACCAAATTATCATTCTATCAATCGTCGCTGTAGAAAAAGCACAGGACAGGCTAGTCCTATTTATAAGCCCTGACATATTTTTTTAACTTTGTCATGAACGTCAAAGGACAGGCTTCGTCAATCAGGCAAAGAAAATGCTGATTACCCTCAAGTTTTCTGTTTGTTTTTTTTAAATGGGCTGCGTACGTTCTGATCTCAAAATTCATCTTTGGAAAATGGTTAAAAAATCACTCGCTAGTGACTATCAGGCCCGTAGAAACCAATTTAATATTGGGGAGGGGGCTCTAACCCCAGTGTCTCAATATTAGGGGGGCTAAGTAGGATTTTCCCCAAATTTTAAGTATAAAATAAGGAGTTTGAGTTTATTGGGGTTTTACGCCGTTTTCAACTACCAGGGTCATATCGCGGCGGCTGGAGCACCTAACCGTGGGTTCCTGGTATTTCTCGCACCAGTACAACCACAATATCCAAACCGAGCCTCCAGCTGCTCTCTCACATAGATGATTCACACCCATTGGTGAGAGACAAATGACTTTTGTCAAATGTCAGAATGGATACTGGCCGAGCCGGGGTTCGAACTCGAGACCCCTGGATTGAAAGACTCCGACGTAACCGACTGAGCTAACCGGGCTCGGCTATAAAATAAGGAAAATCGGCATTTTTGGCCAACCGTTAGGGGCTTAACAAACCTAGCCACCCCTACGGACCTGACTTTGATAGAGAATGTAAACTATCTACAAGCCCTGACAAAGATTTTAGATGCATAAGTGTTCCATCTCTCTGATTGGACCAGTCCAATATCTACTCTAAATTGAAATAAATAAAAAAAAACTTTGCCAACATGATGCAAGTGTAAAATATGATGCATTTACCTTGTCAGTATAGTTTCCTTTTATTTATTTCAATGATAAATATACAAAGATCGGTAATTGTTCACTGAAGTTCATTCAGGAAAGAGTTTTCTTTGTGTAATCAATTAGGAGAAAATCTGACCTACAACAGCTGTGTGACGTGGAGTGACGTCACACTGTGTCTGGAATGTAGGACAAAATCCCCTTTGTTTCAATCACTCAATTTGGAGTTGTAAAATGTCTTAATCTACTGGGGATTTATGATAAAGTTACATTTTTTTAAATCCCGAGGATTGTTTAGAATATGTTTATGACTTAACCACTTGTGTTATAATTTTGTGTTTATTTTCGAAGATAAAGAAGGTAAAAGTAAAAGTGTGAATTTCTTAGTCAATGGATAAAAGCACTTTGAGGTAAACGATGCTCATTTCTTTGTTTCACTTTGATTTACGATTTAATTAAACCCTGGACTTGGATTCTATGGACGAAGACAGTGAAGTGGGATTTGTGAATAAATTAACATAATGAAGGAGAATTTGTATTGACTAGAACTGTAAAACTAAAAGGGATAATTCCCGTGGCTGCATTTCAGTGTTGGTTTCGTCTAGAAAGTTTAAAGGCTTTGAAATTACCCGACTGATATTTTGTTCTAACCAATGTTGATCTAGATTCTAATCATTAATCAGAATTTAGATCTGGATCTACATTTATCCATTCTAGACTTGCCATTTTCGGTTTATGCATGTTTTTTCGTCAAACCAAAATTAGTCAGTCTGCACATACATGTAGGCCTATATTAATTTTGTGTAGTCATGAAATATTAAGGTCTGCCGACTCAATCACTCCTGATCAAACTTGATAGACGAAACAACTGAATGTCCAAAATTATGTCAAAAGTAGAGAAGGCTCGCTATTGGAAAAAGGGATTTTTGCAGTTTTACATTCCAGAGGTCGCAAACAAATTGTACTAGACCAATATTTAAAATGATCATAGATCTAGATCTAATTATCGACGAAATTATAAAATGTCATACATTGATTTACAGAAACATCTAGATCATAAATCTGCGGGTAGAAAAATACAATGTTTTGTTCAGCAAATTTCAACTTTAATCGGGTGTCTACAAGCGCTAAAACTAGTATCTATAGCCCTGTGCGATTTAGGCCGGTAGAGCTCTTCCAGAAGAGGGTGGTTCCCGCCTCTCATACACTACGTTGTAGAAAAAATATGACGTAGTGTATCAGAGGCGGGAACCAGACAAGCGCTTCTTCTTCCAGAGGACCACTTCTGGCCTAAATCGCACGCAGCTTATAAGATCTGCGGAGTAAGGGTTAGCAATACACCCGGGAACCAATATTACCACATATACATTGGTTCCCTGCACCACCTGGTTTACGCATGACTGCTTTCAGTGATAAACCTTATCAGTAAGTGGCACAAGTAACTGCAATTAACGAGTAGATAAGAAGATAATGACCACTTTTTAAAGGGTAAGATTAAGGTGTATCGGGATTACAATTAAGCTGTATCGGCGGTTCAAAGCTGTATCGGCAGAAAGGCAAATCTCATGAAGCCGTATCGGTCCCGATACGGCTTATGGCTCTGGGGAGAACGCTGATGCATGTGCAAAGTAGCAATGATAAAAGAAAAATAACTTCGAATACGTTGAAAAGAAGGCAAAAGGGTCATTTTTCTGTTGAAGTAGAAGAAGAATCCACAAACCCATTCAAAATTAAAAAAAAATCAAATCTGCAAAGGCATTCTTATCTTATCAAAACCTAATATATAATTATATAAAACTCGATAATTACGATAAATCAGCCAGAAAATACAGGCTTACCTGTCCGCGCAAATCACCGCGAATCGCGGCGAAAAAATCGCGGCGATTCCCGCGATTTCGGGTGGTAAAACACGCTCGCCGCGGCCACCGCGTTTTTCAACACGAAACCACCCGAAATTCAATCGCGGTGATGCGCGGAAATAGGCAAAAAACGCGCGAGCTGTACTGTAACAAGAACCAAGAATATAAATTAAAAGATAAATACCTTTTTTTTCAATAATCCATGCTATAAATCTAGTGAATTTCCATCCCTTAACTAATGTGAGTCACCAAAAAATGGGCCAGTCAATTACAAAGCGTGGGTAGAATCAGACATCAAAAGACTGTACCGCGGAAGTGTTGGGAAGTGTTGGCACCGGGCCAAAAACATTGTGTGAGTTGACCCTTTTCTCTTTTGGATGAAACATAGTTGTATCCCTTTACACTTGTCTTTTCTTTATTCAATATATTTGTGGATCTGTCTTAGTCTGCATTTCTAAAAAAAACCTTGCCTACTAATTATGAAAAAAAGTTATCAGCAGCTGTCAGCTTGCTACCATAAAAGCCAAAACATTTTAGAATACTCATTACTCTATGCAATTTTGATATAGATCGACAAAATGGTAGAAAAACTAGAAACAGGGGGAAGAGGGGGTTAAAAGCATTCCTAATCCATGCCCTATGTTGTCGGTATTCATTTGAATAATCTGAAGATTGAAAATGTGTCTTATTTTATTCTGAACTTTCGGTCTGACAGAGTTTCATTCGGTCTGACAGATCATTTAGAATTGTCAGTCCGAATGTCTGACAAAAATTTCCTGGTCTTCGCCATGTCTGTTGGTGGGTGGCATTTTGAAGGAAATTTGCCATGGCCACGGATCTAACCCGGGACCTTTCCAGTGAGACAGATGTGCTACCAACTGTGCTATGGCTGCAGCCTAGTAAGTGAGTAAATTGATAGAATCTTACCTAATCAAAATCTGATTCACTCAAAATATCCACTAATCTTCAAACTGTTTAGTCAGCTGTCTTAATTGTACCATAGTCTGTTGTGGGTATCTGTAAATGTAAAAATCCGAGGCCATAGTCACAAACATTTGAGCAGGCAACAGGAAAAAGGGCCCTTAATGTAGAATTTCAGGCAACTTTGTTACAGTTTCCAGTTCAGCTTGTGGTCAAAAGCAGTGAGACTAATCTAGATCAAAACTGCTGACTTACAGAACTTTATACTCTACCGATTTTGACAAGATAAAGTGCACCATATGCACATTTGAGAGGGCCATTCCAGTCGCTATACTCTGAATCTCTATACTCTGAATCCAGTGGTTTCTTCAAACATTCTTACATACAAGCTAAAATGGTTTTCATTGTGCGTTAACACTTCCTACTTTCGTTTTTCACCATAAAACACTTTCGCTTGAATGTTTGAAGAAACCACTAGATTTGGAGCAGAGTGCTTACAACCTGGAATGGCTCTCTCAAAGGCGCACACAATGCAATTTATCTCGTCCCAACCCGTAGAGTATAAGGCTATAAGCTGAGAAATTTAACAAAACATACCTTGAAGCAAGAGGTTTTTCAGTGTGAACGCTTCCCGAAAGTCAAATGTGTTACCCACTGTGATGTTCCCTGGCCAAAAGCTTATCCTGTCAGTAGAATTCTGACAAACATAAAATACTGAACTTAAGTGCATTAAGTGCAAATTGACATTAACGTAGCAATTAGCCAAACAGATCAGTCTATCTTTGCGTAATTTATCATGACGAGCCTCAATAAAGCATCTCTGATATTTAACCCAATACCAAAAAGACAAACTTTTAAACTGGTCCAAATTCAAAGACATGTGATGATGAAAGTTCAAGTCATGAAGTGTATGAAACTTAATAATTATTTGGTAGTAGAAAATATTGTGGGAAATGAAGAAATTGCTTGTCACAAGTAATTTCTTCATTTCCCACATTCTTTTCCTTTTAACCTTTATCTTGCAGGGCGTAAAAAAGCGTCAATATGTGGGAATTGGTATAGAACAAATATTTTTACGCTAGCTAAAACTTACGTGCATCCGTACATATCAACATTAACGTAACAATTGGCCAAACAGATCAGTCTATCTTCGTCAAGTTTATCGTGATGAGCCTCAATAAAGCGTCGTCTCATTCTCCATTCCGTGTTACTTTCAAACTCAGTTCTGTACTTCTCAACATCAAACTTTCCACTGTTGTTTTGAGATGCCATCGTAGAGAGAATATACTGAAAGAAGAAACATTTTTATATTACATGCTGCGGCAGATAAAGGATTTTTGTGAAAAGGGTGGGTGGGGTGGTTGTGAACTTATGACATGTTTGGTTCTCAACTGACAACAGAACAAGAGATGTTTGTAAAACATATATGCCCCCTCAAGGGCCTACATTTGATGTAGGTCAAAGTCCAAGGTCAAGTTAACAAGGTCCAAGGTCATGGTCAAATGTGAAAGGTCTTGGTAGGAGGTGTCTATGTGTGAAATATCAAAGCTGTATATGTAAAAGTAAAATGAAACATAGGCCAGTTTTTAAAAGTAGGCAAAATGCCATAGTCAAGGTCATGGTTAAATGTGAAAGGTCTTGGTTGGAGGTGTCCATGTGTGAAATATCAAGGCTGTAGGTGTAAAAGGACATGATATATATGCCTGGTTTCAGTCTTTTTAAAAGTAGGTCAAACTCCAAGGTCAAGGTTGCAATATTCAAGGTCATGGTCAAATGTGAAAGGTCTTGGTAGGAGGTGTCTATGTGTGAAATATCAAGGCTGTAGGTGTAATAGGACATAAGATAAAGGCTAGGTTAAAGATTTCTAAATGTGCGTAAAAATCAAAGGTCAAGGTCATACAGGCCAAGGTCATGGTCAAATGTGAAAGGTCTTGGTAGGAGGTGTCCATGTGAAAATTTTGAGACTGTATAGGTAACAGGACATGAGATATAGGCCTAGTTTAAGTTTTTTAAAAGTAGGTCAAACTCCAAGGTCAAGGTCCAAGGTCATGGTGAAAAGTGAAATATCTTGGTTGGAAGTGACCACGTGTGAAATATCAAGGCTCTTTATGTAAAATGACCTGAAATATAGGCCAAGTTAATGTATTATTAAAGTAGGTCAAACACCAAGGTCAAGGTCAAAAGGTCCAAGGTCATGGTCAAATGTGAAAGGTCTTGGTCGTAGGTGTCCATGTGTCAAATATCAAGGCTGTATGTGTAAAAGGGCATGATATATCAGCTAGTTTAAAGTTTTTTTTTAAAGTAGGTCAAAGTCCAAGGTCAAGGTCACAAGGTCCAAGGTCATGGTCAAATGTGAAAGGTCTTGGTAAGATGTGTCCATGTGTGAAATAGCAAGGCTGTATGTGTAATAGCACATAAGATATAGGCCCAGTTTATTTTTTTTTCAAAAGTAGGTCAAACTCCAAGGTCAAGGCCACATGGTCCAAGGTCATAGTCGTATGTGATAGGTCTTGGTCGGAGGTTTCCATGTGTCAAATATCAAGACTGTATGTGTAAAAGGACATGATATATCGGCCAGGTTAAAGTTTTTAAAAGTAGGTCAAACTCCAAGGTCAAGGTCACAGAGTCCAAGGTCATGGTCAATTGTGAAAGGTCTTGGTAAGATGTGTCCATGTGTGAAATATTAAGGCTGTATTAGTAAAAGGTCATGAGATCTATGCCGGTTTTAATTTTGTTTAAAGTAGGTCAAACTCCAAGGTCAAGGTCACAAGGTCCAAGGTCATGGTTAAATGTGAACGATGTTGAAAGGAGGTATCTATGTGGGAGATATCAAGGCTGTATGTGTAAAAAGACATGAGATATAGGCAAGGTTAAGAATTAAGTGTAAAAATCAACAAAGGGCAATATTATAACTCCAAGAATTTGATTGGCACAGTTACGGTTCTTGTGCACTGCACCTCTCCATAATGAAATCTATTCACCTATAAAGTTTCATGATTCTACCTTACATATTTTTTGAGTTGTGCTCCGGACAAGAATCAAGTTATAAAATCAACAAAGGGCAATAACTCAAAAAATTTGATCGGCAGAGTTACGGTTCTTGTGCACTGCACCTCTCCATAACGAGATCTATCCACCTGTAAAGTTTCATGATTCTACTTTACATACTTTTTGAGTTATGCTCCGGACAATAATCAAGATTGAAAATCAACAAAGGGCAATAACTCCAAGACTAGATGCCGAAGGGCAACATGTCGAGCCCGCTCATTTTGAAGAAAGAAGACCATACCTATGTCTACAGCTGTCATTACAATGGCGTTGTAAAAGTGGGGACAAAATAAGTTGGAATGATGGGGATCATGGTGAGACAGTTTATTGTTCACAAAATATTACATGTCTATGTATTTATAACGAGATACCAGAATGGATTAATTTGAGTATACATATGTGACCCGTCACGCTAAAAGGGACGTTATGCTAAGTCCATAAAACCAAATTCCGAGAAATATACCAGACCAAGCAGAAGTCCATCCGATGTCGTATTTGGAAAACGAAAATATTGTAAGGTAGAGAAAACATTCTAGATTCAGAAAATACTTAGCGACACTCCGCCTTACTGAGCTTGACATTTGTGCCAAGTTAAGGAATGGCCCGGACAAGCAAAAATCAACTCATTTTTTACATTTGACCTCAAAGTTTGACCTTGACCTTTCATCTTGGAATCTGGTTCTTGCACGCGACACTCCATCTTACTGAGCTTGACATTTGTGCCAAGTTATTTCTGAATCCCTCCATCCATGGTGAAGTTATGGCCCGGACAAGCAAAAATCATCTCATTTTTGACATTTGACCTCCAAGTTTGACCTTGACCTTTGAGCTTGGAATCTGGTTTTTGCACGCGACACTCCGCCTTACTGAGCTTGACATTTGTGCCAAGTTATTTCTGAATCCCTCCATCCATGGTGAAGTTATGGCCCGGACAAGCAAAAATCATCTCATTTTTGACATTTGACCTCCAAGTTTGACCTTGACCTTTGAGCTTGGAATCTGGTTCTTGCACACGACACTCTGCCTTACTGAGCTTGACATTTGTGCCAAGTTATTTCTGAATCCCTCCATCCATGGTGAAGTTATGGCCCGGACAAGCAAAAATCATCTCATTTTTGACATTTGACCTCCAAGTTTGACCTTGACCTTTGAGCTTGGAATCTGGTTCTTGCACGCGACACTCTGCCTTACTGAGCTTGACATTTGTGCCAAGTTATTTCTGAATCCCTCCATCCATGGTGAAGTTATGGCCCGGACAAGCAAAAATCTTCTCATTTTTGACATTTGACCTCCAAGTTTGACCTTGACCTTTGAGCTTGGAATCTGGTTCTTGCACGCGACACTCCGCCTTACTGAGCTTGACATTTGTGCCAAGTTATTTCTGAATCCCTCCATCCATGGTGAAGTTATGGCCCGGACAAGCTCCATCCGGACGGACGCACGCACTAACGCACGCACACACGCACTAACGCACATACACCGAACCGCCATTGTGACAACTATGTCGAGCTCACCGCAAGCGGGCTCGACAAAAATGATCGGCAGAGTTACGGTTCTTGTGCACTGCAGCTCTCCATAATGAGATCTATTCACCTGTAAAGTTTCGTGATTCTACCTAACATAGTTTTTGAGTTATGCTCCAGACAAGAATTAAGTTTGAAAATCAACAATGGGCAATAACTCAAAAAATTTGATCAGCAGAGTTACGGTTCTTGTGCAATGCACCTCTCAATAATGAGATCTATCCACCTGTTAAGTTTCATGATTGTACCTTACATACTTTTTGAGTTATGCTCCGGACAAGAATCAAGTTATAAAATCAACAAAGGGCAATAACTCAAAAAATTTAATCGGCAGAGTTATGGTTCTTGTGCACTGCACCTCTCCATAATGAGATCTATTCACCTATAAAGTTTCATGATTCTACCTTACATATTTTTTGAGTTGTGCTCCGGACAAGAATCAAGTTATAAAATCAACAAAGGGCAATAACTCAAAAAAATTGATCGGCAGAGTTACAGTTCTTGTGCACTGCACCTCTCCATAATGAGATCTATCCACCTATGAAGTTTCATGATTCTACCTTTAATACTTTCCGAGTTATGCTCCGGACAAGGTTTGGTCTACGGTCAGACCGACCGACCTACGGACCATCCGACCAACCGACCGACTGACACTTGCAAAACAATATACCCCCATTTTCTTCGAAAGGGGGCATAATAATTTAAAGCTGTTATACCCCTGTCCCACCTAACCAAACATTTGCAGTGAATTTGTACCCAGTATTTTCCCCTTTACTATTTCTGGAGGGGATCATTATGTCCCACTGGTCTTCAAATTAGAGGGTCATGCCTATTGTAACACTGTTTCTTTATGTCCCAGCTGATAATTTCTAGAGGGTCATTTAAGTTAAAACTGTGCCAAAACGCACAGTTTTGTGCACCAGGGAAAACCATGTGTACAGATAGTCAAGGACGAAATTTGCAGTGTTTGTCGCCCTTTTATTCAGTGAACTTTGGCTTTCAATGATTTTGTACCGACCATGTATCGAACACGTAACAAACTTGAAGCGACCATATCGAACAGCCAACAATGTTTCTCCGAAATATACCCCAATTCGTTTCCAAACATTAACAAGAGCCGTCAGAGACAGACAATGCTCCCCGAATAAGGCATTGTCACAATAAATGTATGCCATGCAGAGCTAACATAAAGCTAGCAAATGTTAAGCCCCCTTTTTGCATGACATAATTTTTATAACCAAATTTCACATAGTTTATTGTCAAGGGCATCTGAATTACTACTCAAATATGAAATTTCATCAAATTCTGACCATTAGACTAGGAGAAATTAGAGAAAAACTATATTTTACCTTAAGTCCCCTTTTCCCATGACAAGGCCTCAAATCCAAAAACAGGGAAAAGGACATCGGCATTATGTCATAGGGAGTTCACATGGTACGTTTCAATTGATTTGGCCCAAGGGTTATGGAGAAATCACTTCGGACGGACGGACGGACGGACGGAATGACGGATGGACAGGACGGACGGACAGACAAAGCGGCGACTATATGCTCTCCCTTCGGGGAGCATAACAAACCCCTTACGTTTGAGTTACGACTGTAACGCCATATTTGGAATGGCATCATGAGGATCGGTGTGTTTTGTTGGCGGTACATTGGCCTTTTCGGTCAGATCAGTATAACAACGCACCTTCATCGGAGTGCAAATGTTTGTCCTTCCGTGCGATCATGACGAACATACCAACCAGAAATTTGTCAGCAAATTAATACCGACACCAATACGAAAGCAAGGAATGTCAGACCCACGCCCACCGATTCCTCTGCGAACCATTACCGAATTCATTCCGAAATTTTTTATGGCTGCATTCGTTGAAAATTTTTTGCATGCTCAAAAACTTTTTTGGGTGTCTTCGAACACCGACAAATGTCAACGAAAAACACCGAAAACATACCAAGAATAAACTGTTTGTGGATTGAACCTTTAACAGGGCTTCTTCCTTGATGAGACTGGAATTTTCCATTGATTCGGTCATAAAGTGCCAAATTTTCTTAATTTTACACTGAAAATTTTGGAGAAATCCAAATTAGCCCCCCCCCCCCCCCGCAATATTCATGACAATGGCTTTAGCCCCCCCAATATGAAATTGCTTCCTACGGGCCTGAAGTGCCGACCTGCACTCATACCATGGAGGTGAAAGCTTCGGTCTTTTTCCCTAAAGCATTACCAACTTTCAGCATTAATATCTTGACGACTACGCATGATTATTAAAAATGCGTTGGTAGTTAGAAAGTTTAAATCACATTCTTTAAAGAAAGAGTTTTGTTTATGAATTTTAACGATGAATTTTTTAAATATTCTGCCTCAAAAATGGTATCCCCTAACGATGAAGACCGAGGAAGTACCCTCGATGAAAAAATGAAAGTGAGGCTATGACATCATGCCAACTGATATTATTGGATGAGTAACTTGATTGCAATGAATACATATGATTCTCTATCTTTATGAGTTCATGTGATGCATAAATGTTACAATAGCCATCATTAGCCGATCTAGTATTTTGAGTTTGGAATTTACGAAATGCAAGCATCCTAAGTAATATGATCACTAAACTGTCATCGCGCCGAAGAGGAGAAAAGTTTTATCTGGTCAACACACTTTGTTAGCTGCATGCATGCGTTTTTCAGCCAGAAAATGAAGAAAACATCTTTGGGGTTTAAATTGTTTGTTATTCCAAATGCTTGTAGATTTTGTGGACAAAGTCTTAAGTTTGGGACAAAATTTTGACAGCCTCGATAGCGCGGTGGTTAGCACACTCGGCTTGTAACCCGGAGGACCCGAGTTCGAGTCCCACCCGGGGAGGTGTGTCCTTGGGCAAGACACTTAATTGTCAACGCCTCAGTCTACCTAGTCCTATCTATAAGCCCTGGCATATTTTATCTTTGAAGTGATGCCAGGTCTTATCATTTTCGCCATTTTGTCTATAGCACTTCCGCCGTGCGGAAAACTTCGGAGTTTTAGCCTTCAAACTACTACATTTGAAATCAAAATTTCGATCTAAAAATGGTATGAATTGAAAGATAAATCAATTGTTTTTTACTTCAGTATAATTTTGAAATAAAAAATTACCTTGTTTTATGAAAAATCCAACCAAATTTCCAACAACACTATACAACAGCAAGATAACCGACAGGCTTGCCAATTGTAGTAAAAACACGTTTCACAGTCAGGGTTTTCCATGACGCACAAATCATGCGTCATTGTCGCAATTTAAAAACAAATGACCCCTTAGAAATTTACTTGAGGGACATTAATGACGCAGGTTTTAAATCCAGATTTTCCTATGATACTTGCATTTGACCCACAAAATAGTAGAAATGACCCCTAAATTTGACGGCAAGGGGGTCACAATGACCCCCAAATTCTCATGCTCAGGGAAAACCCTGCACAGTCATAATTTGATTGACACATCAGTATTTTAGTAATTTTAAGGTGGTTATAAACATAATGTAGTTATTTTTCATTGTTTATGTCTCACTTTACCATGAATAGTACTCTCTTACGAACAGAGCGTATTCTCCCTACATTCCATTTCGATAGAATACTCTCTGTTCTCGCGGGGTCGTTTCACGTCTAATCTCGGGGCCTTGGCGGGATTTCGGTATCCAATCGTCGCCAATATACTCATAAACAATCGAAATTTCTGATACAAGAAATGATTGGCTAACGCTTCAAATTACCAGCTTCTGCCAAAAATAGAAGCGACGTAATGTATACGTAATCAAACCAGATCAAACTGAAAGATTTTGATTCGATAATTCAAATGTTACCGGCTTCAGCCAAAAATAGAAGCGACGTAATGTATACGTAATGATCATGCAAGATAAAACTGAATGATTTTGATTCGATAATTCAAATGGTGTGCTATAATTAGATTATGACGACCAAATAGGCTGTTGGCGTACCGAAAACTGCAGAGGTCATATTTGATGGTTTAATCAATAGAGCTCGGCATGGAGAGTACATGAATAGGGACTTAGAAGAATTTAAGATTTGCTACACAGAATAACAGTAACCTGACAGGACTACAGTCTACCAAGCTGAATGGAGTGGGTAGCAGTGAGGTAAAAACTTGCTGCCTCTTCTCTTCCGCACGCCAAAATGTTCCGAGTTAAAATAGTTTGTTTCAAAGTTCATTGCACTGTAAATAGAGCACCTGTTACTTGTAGATTAGTAGGAACATGCACAAAAAATAGATATACGCTAGCTTAGCTGGTGGTGCCTCGAAAAGTCATAGGGGGAATCTAATAGTACAAACAAACAAACAAACAAACAATGGCCTATGCAAAATTCTACTTTTAGGACAGCAGTCATGAAAAACTTTTGTCCAATCTGAATCAGTGCTGATAATGAACAAAACGCTGCTTTTCAACAAAAACATTGTAAATGCAGCTTCAAACAAGCTGCAGTAACGAGGTTTTCGTGGAAAATCGACGAAAAATTCGGCGTGCTTTTCAGAAACAACAACAACCTTCCAAATGTAAAGATTTGCAGGTCGCTCATTCTTTGTCAAAGAATGTAAAGGCAACTAATGCTAGGTAGCAATATTGATGGACTATATTTGTAAGTTATTACAAACAGAAATACCCATAACACGCTGTAAATACACACAAAATTCACTCGAAATGGATTTTTCTGAGGATTTCGATTCAACCGGAAGTCGTGTTGTGTGATAGACTGGAAGGATTTTAGACTGGATGGTTCCGCTTTTATCCATTCATTGGCCAGTACCGTAACATAACAGATGGAGACACTCCACAACGGGAAATGCTTCCGGGTCGTAGTATACAAACATAGTTCCTTCAAAAATGGATTCGCTCCTTTTGTTGCATTGACTCTGTGTCTATAGAATAGGCAGATGCATGAAATGTGGTTCTGTACACTGGCAGACCATCAGTGTACTGCTAGGATGTGTTTTAATGAATTTGTTGGGAACTAGTTTCTTGCGCGGTCGTGACCTTTCATGGGGGTGTGTCACATGCAGATCCCGAAATAGATGGCAAATTTCAAGGGTGGCTGTGTTCACGGGTGCGTGATTTTAGCTGATGGTGCTATTGATACCACTTTCTTGGTAGTAAATTAAAGACAAAGAAATGGTCTGTCAGGCAGACTAAGTAAAAGATGTCACAAAGACTTCTGAGAGGAGCTAGAAGCTGCCAAATTGACCCATTTTACTATATATTTAATAGGCCCGTTTCGTTGAGGAGTGACACCTATATGAGCCAGAGGTGAAAATTACGAAATTTAACCTTTGGCCACATTTTTGTGTTTGAAGTTGCTTCAATTGATCTGAAAGTAAAGAATTTGTGAAAAATAGACCACATTTTCGAAATTTACGTCATATTTTAACTTGAATTTAAAAAAATTAAAAAATGTTAAAAAGAGCAAAGACAACGTTAGAAACCACATCAAATGGGCTCGATTGCTTGTGTTGTCAATTCCTGTGTATTTTTGGATAGGTAATTACGTTTAGTACTAGTTCAAGGCGAAACTAGCTTCAAAATATCGTTGGAAAGGCGAAAAACCCTTTATCCCAGAAACACCCCGCCTAAATTTAAAAAGGTGCGTGACATGATTTTTTCATTAAATTTGATTTGAAATGAACCTTTTTTGCACAAAATGCCCTTTGTTTTGTTTATCGCACAATAGATAAAGCAAATTATTACAAAATTCTGGATTTTAAATCGATTTAGTACATATTTAATCATTTCAAAAATAGAAAATGACTTTTTAATGTTTAACATTTAGCCCCCCCCCCCCATTTTTGTATGCCCCCCCCCCTTCTTGATTTCCTTCTATTTCCTATACAAAATCATTTTCAAGTATGAGAAACACGTACGCAGAATTATGAATTTCAAAGATATTTTGAAAGCATTTTTAAATGAAAATAGACTGCAGAAACCCTTTATCCTATGAAGACTTATTTTACTATTGGTTTCTGTTTCGTGTGTTTTCCATATTTGTGTTGTCTTTAAAACCTTTGTTTTTCCTTCTCAAAGACACGGTTTTCAGCTAACTTGAATATCTGAAGACGGGAAATAGCACGAAGAATCTTGTGTAAAATATTTGAATCGTTTTTAAGATTTTTGAGGTCCACAAAATAACGAATTTTAGTAGAAAATCGATTATTTTGTCATTTTGGCCCCTTTTTACGTGCCCTGTTTCTGCTAATTTGTCACATGAGTTACGAGTTTCGTTTTAAATAGTGTTACTAATTGCATAGTAACGATTTGCTGTATTTCCACATTCAAAACATCGTAGGAAAAGGCGAAAAACCCTTAACTCTCCCCAATACTTACTTTGGTCATAATCCGATTTAAGAGGCTTAATTGGCCAGTAGTGGCCATTTCCTGTCCCAAAACAGTCTTTGTTTTTATTCATTTTATTGTAAAAATATATATCTGCACTAAAGTATTACTTTTACAAAATTCGAGTTTAGTTTTTACAGTTTAAAATGTATATAAATGATAAAAATAGGATTTCAGCCTGAAAAGGGACATTTGTCTTAAAATAGCCCCTTTTCCCGCATTGTTTTATGCAATATTTTCAAGAAATGCATTTTACGGTGAAAGCTTAAGGACGACAGAGTAAGTATCTTTTTATTTTTTGAAAATCTGACCATAAATTCCTGATTTATTCCAATTCAAGTAAGCCAGGGGGTCTCAACCCGGAATTGCATTAAAGACATCGTTTTGCAGTTAGGGGGGTCCTTTTTAAAATGCCACTTGGTTGTTATTTAGAGACAAATTTTAGACTCTTTTTGTGTTTTCTCTTTGGAAACACCATAAAGCACTGACCTGAGACAGATTTGGTATTTTTTTTGTAAAATCCTTCATTAGATGACGGATTACAGCAGTAATTATATCATACCAAATAAGTTAAGCAACATCCCCGCCTGGAAGCCTTTTAGAGCATCCGCGTGCAAACACCAAATTTGATTGTAATTCTTCTATTCAGCTTTTTTGTAGATCTAGCCATAGAAAATGATAATCAAAAATAACGCTTTTAAAAATTATGAGAAAATTGACAATTTCATTTACACGTGAAATGTGGCGATCTGATTAAAATACTGTGTTAACTTATAGTTATATCCATGTGCGGATCCAGAGGGGGGGTGGGTCCTGACCCCCCCCCCCCCCAGCCCCCTTGAATTTGGTGAAAAAATGGGTTATCAAAAAGATAATTTTATATTTCCTTTTTATGTGCAAATTCAGAGGGGGTCCGGGTCATCAATTCCTCCAAATTAGACAATGGCAAGCGCCGCTGTTCAAAATGATTTCTATGGGTGCGGTCTGTAGGCCGCCTATTTATTGCTTTTCAATGTTGGTAAAATCGAAAGACCCCCCCCCCCCCCTGGGGAAAACACCTGGATCCGCGCTTGATATCTGACAGGCACTGGTCAGTAGGAGTCATCTTCAATGAGTGTTTCTTCTGACCAATCGAATAAACTCTTTAGGCCTTCTTCAAAACTAAATTCTGAGGGCGTTCAAAACTTTAAACAAGTCCACGAGGACATCATATTTCGGTACAAAAGCATGTGATTGCACACGCTTGTCATGGAAAATCCTAAAACAAGGTATTTAATTGATAAGGGTAAAAATAACACATTTTGGTTCTCCAATTGCGGACGGATTGTTGTATAATTCTACAGATAAACGTGATATGGACAAATTTCAACTAAGACCCCCCTCTCACACACACAACAGCCACCGGAAGTCGTCCTTAGTTAGGCGAAATTTGTAAACGGGGAACGGTTGACTGTGGGCCCCTAAATCCAATAAAATTAGGGTAAGGTGGGGCAAAACGCCCCGCGGGGTAAAACGTCCCCATCGATTTCTAGGAAATGCCAATATTATATTTATAACAAACTTATAACGTTAATATGATTGTAAAAAATGTTTAGATTAGCTGAAAGAAAAGTTTTAGCTCTAACATTAGTCAATAAGAAAATATTTTGCAAAAATCATTTTCGGGCCATTTCTTATTATTTCCTGCTGCCACTTATTTCGAGTTAGCCTACATCTGACACGGATATATTTTATCTGACATGCAATAATATACTAACCCAAACTGCCAACGCAACAAGATTTTTTTGTTGTAACTTTTTAATGAGATATGATAAAACAACGAAACTTCAGATTTCATTATTCTATATAGTGATTTTATTGTCCACATAAAAAGAACGTAAGAACTGTTATGCTTCGCTGAACACAGAGTCCTTGGTTCAAATCCCAAAAATCCGCGCTGCACGTGCAACAGTGCGTGTAATAAAGCAGCGCACGTGCATTTTTGGAAAGTCACAAGATAACCCGATAAGATTAGGTAAAAGAATCTGTCCGGCGATAGACAAAAATGACATAATTTAGTATTGCTCCGAAAGGCGCAGGTGATTGGATTGCTCCTGGCTGACTGTTGTTAACGCGCCCATTGGACTTTGCGGGGTCTACGATAGCGTGACTATAGCGGAAGTTTCAGTAAACCAGTACATTCAATTTATCGTCGGTGCTATGACAAAATGGCGTAACAAATTAGTTACGCCATTTTGTCAATTTTTTATCATAAATGCTTTCTACTAAGTATGTAGGAGCGCATATCCTGTCAAAACGGCGTTTTTCTACACCTATTAGAACCCTTTCAATTATCATGTGACAAAATTGCGTAACTCGATTTAGCTGACAAAATGGCGTTATACGTAGACAAATTTACACGAGAGTAATAGTGAGTTACGCAATTTTGACGGCAAATTTTTTAACATTTTTTAAAACGGCAAAAACGTTTTTGGCTCTCCTGAAAAAAATGGTTTTCGAGCAAAATTTTTATTACGCCATTTTGTCATAGCACCGACGTTATCTTACCCATTAGTCATGTCTGAATGTGTAAGAAGTTCCATTTGGGTTAATTATTCCATATTTTGTTATTCTCACGGTCATTCACTTTTCTTGCTTACGTTTGTTTTGACGTTTCCGGTAATGTGTATTACATGCCAAGAGCCTTCAGAAGTCGTGTAACTACCAAGGTACATGACAATAGGTTGAGAACCCAAAATCGCAGAGACCGGTTTCGGCTAGCAACAAAAAGGTTACTGCAACTGCTGGGAGCCACGGTCGCCGTGTAAGTGCACAGACACGTAACAGGTTACGTAAACATGGGTTCCGAACTCGACGTCCTTATGTGGGTCCTAATTTACTACCTATGCACACATGAGTCTGTCTCCAGTGGTGCGACGCCCAAAAGTAGTAATCTGACCACCTGAGCAAATATGGAACCCGCTTGATATGCGTTTACGTCAACGCCCAGTCCAACCACAGTCCTTGCGTCAAATGGGGGCAAACATTAATTAAAGAGTGAAAGAATAATCCTATAAACGTTTGTCGACGTTAGTTACGTTCGATGTCACAGAGATGTTGTGCTGAGTTCAATGCTACAGGAGGGCACACGAGATACTGATCTTGGTTTCATTTTTTAAACACACCCCTGCATTACGTTTGTAACGTTATTTGCGTTACGGAATCGATTTAGACCCATTTGTTTTTTCCTGGTGATCTCATAATGAACAGCAGTCAAAATGAAGTCAATATCAACGAATTTACATTTTCAATAATCAAAATATTGTAATTTAAAGTTCGTGTTGCGTTGGCTCTTTGGGTTAGTATATATCTATAGCCCGTTACATTGTGGTTTTATTGAAAAGAAACATTTTGTAAAATATTTGGTGTATTTGGAATATTTTGATAAATGGCGAAATGGTCACTTTGGGGTAAAACGCCCCCAGTCTCATGGGGCAAAACGCCCCCTGGTTCGGAATTTTCCGGACGTGATCGTAGACCATTCGGCGGTTTCCGATCTATAGATACGGAAACGTTACGAAGGGGAAAATCTGCCGCCGAATGATTACGGCAACGCCCGAAAAATGCCGGCGTCTTGTAAATTTCTATTGTAGGTATTCTTTTAAATCTTTTAACCTTCATACACATTTACATGCCTTCTACTTTCTATGTGTGTTTATAATTTTGTTTATCAAGCGAATAACATCAAAAGAGTGTTAGTCACTGGATCAAAGGTTACATGGTCGAAATCTTTGTTATCCCACGTACTCGACCGGAAAATTAAAAATTGCCCACGAAGAACACCCGATAGATATTGATTTCAAGCGTAAAAGCTATTTTCAGTCAACTTAAAATGAATAAATTTGAAGCATGGGACACCAGGAGGGGTGTTTTGCCCCAGGTGTGGGGCAAAACGCCCCTTTTGAAAAAATATTATTTTTTCATATAAAATGCATATTTTAATTCACAAAGCCAAAATCACGCGTCATAAATCATAATGTTCAGCTGGCTCTAAGCTTTGTAACACTGCAAAAAATACATCTATATCGCCATTCGTTTTGAAGATAATGACCAAAAACAATTTGGGGGCGTTTTGCCCCAACTTACCCTACCATCTTACCGGCTATTAACGAATTCATTCAATTTCATAGGGTTTTTTTTTTTTCAACTTAAAACTTCGCTTTATCGCTTTATATTGAATGCACGTGTGTTTTGTCGCTGTATATTGAATGCACGTGCGTCGTCATTGTTTTCTCCGCATTTTCATGGAGCCTCGTTTTAATAATGTCGATTTGTTACTATTTTTAGTAACAATTCTCATGTATACAATGTTGATTTCCCATAAACCCATTGTTTTCCTCCGGAAGTTAATTCGAGTCTTCTCTGATGAAAATTCGCTCTTTGATAGGCCTATTTGGATGTCGCTATTTACATCGGAGCACTGTCCCATTCAAAAACAAAAGAAAATTCCGACAAAGTTATGTCGCTGTGGGGAATTTTCTTTTGTTTTTGAATGAGACAGCGTTCTGTTGTAAATAGCGACATCCAAATATCATCGAGCGAATTTTCATCGGAGAAGACTCGGATTACCGGAAGTGTTCTGCGGGTACGGACTATAACATAAATGAAAGGAGTCAATTAGTTGGTGAATACCACCCCAGGTCAGCCAGTTGCCTATTTACAGGCTGATATGGATCCATGTTTGGATCAAATGTCATAATGTCCCTTTTCCAGATTCGACTAGACATGACGCACCTGAGGCCCATAGGAAGCATTTTCATATTGACGTGATTTTGCCATAAAATTCAGAGTGAAATAAGGGAAATTCGGCATTGTTGCCCAACTTTAAAGGGCTTAGCCTCCTAGCCCCCTGTTCCTACGGGCATGCACCTAGGCTGTTCATATAGGTGTCACTCCTCAACGAAACGGGCCTATTAAATATATAGTAAAATGGGTCAATTTGGCAGCTTCTAGTTCCCCTCAGAAGTCTTTGTGGCACATTTTACTTAGTCTGCCTGACAGACCATTTCTTTGTCTTTAATTTACTACCAAGAAAGTGGTATCAATAGCACCATCAGCTAAAATCACGCACCCGTGAACACAGCCACCCTTGAAATTTGCCATCTATTTCGGGATCTGCATGTGACACACCCCCATGAAAGGTCACGACCGCGCAAGAAACTAGTTTCCAACAAATTCATTAAAACACATCCTAGCAGTACACTGATGGTCTGCCAGTATACAGAACCACATTTCATGCATCTGCCTATTCTACAGACACAGAATCAATGCAACAAAAGGAGCGAATCCATTTTTGACGGAACTATGTTTGTATACTACGACCCGGAAGCATTTCCCGTTGTGGAGTGTCTCCTATATAATGAAGGATTTTACAAAAAATTTACCAAATCTACCTGAGGTCAGTGCTTTATGGTGTTTCCAAAGAGAAAACATAAAAAGAGTCTAAAATTTGTCTCTAAATAACAACCAAGTGGCATTTTAAAAAGGGCCCCCCTAACTGCAAAACGATGTCTTTAATGCAATTCTGGGTTGAGACCCCCCTGGCTTACTTGAATTGGAATAAATCAGGACTTTATGGTCAGATTTCCAAAAATAAAAAGATACTTACTCTGTCGTCCTTAAGCTTTCACAGTAAGATGTATTTCTTGAAAATATTGCATAAAACAATGCGGAAAAGGGGGCTATTTTAAGACAAATGTCCCTTTTCAGGCTGAAATCCTATCTTTATCATTTGTATACATTTTAAACTGTAAAAACTAAACTCGAATTTTGTAAAAGTAATACTTTAGTGCAGATATATATTTGTACAATAAAAATGAATAAAAACAAAGACTGTTTTGGGACAGGAAATGGCCAATTAAGCCTCTTAAATCGGATTATGACCAAAGTAAGTATTGGGGAGAGTTAAGGGTTTTTCGCCTTTT